>JANUFV010107088.1:0-10102 GCA_024757865.1 Epizoanthus scotinus | reverse complement strand
TAGGATTTGTAATTATTAATGTAAAGCGCTGTTGATCAGCCACCTGTAAACAGCGCTATATAAGTATTTAAATTATATTATATTATATTAAATTATGATGCAGATTTGAAAACTTTATCATTGAGTCATTGAAAACCAGATTAAAATAGACTTTATACTAAATCAATTACTGAATCCATCATTTTAATTTCCGTGTTTTCTCTTGTTCTTGTCCATTTTGCATTGTAAAGCATTGAAACCTTTTGTTTATTTTGTGGTGTGATGTAATGTATTGAAGCTTGTGCACATTCTTAGGTTGTTGTAGTTTTTTACATTTTATTTTCTCTTTTCCTTTTTCCTTATCTACCGATCCTGAATCATATTCAACCAAACAATAGTTGTGGCTACCTGGCTCGTTTAGCCCCAATGGTTATTCCAGGTAACCAGCATCTGTCTCTTTCTTAATTATCTGATTAATTAAAATTCTAAAACTTATATAACTGAGAAAATAAACGTCGTAGTTGTTGTTGCTGATATGAATTTAAGACAGGTTTTGGTCGATTTATCTAACTAGACGAAAAAGTCTGATTATACAAACAAATCACACCACCTTACGTCGAAAACTTAGTCCGCCTCGTTTTAAAACTAAGACAATTTGATCAAATGAGATAACTTGTAACGTTTCAAAAAGCTGTCCGTCTTCAAGTGTGAAAACGGGCTATACAATTCAGCACTACATACAGTCAAGACGGCAGCAAAAATGGCACTAAAATGACAGGAGAATGGCGGCGCGTGTTGCGAGGTTGTGGCGCCAAAATGCAACTCATGCGCGTACGTAAGGGTTTGGCACAATCCTAAAGACAGGCTGACTTAAAACTAATATTCATTTTGTGATTAGTTACGAGTAAATTAATAAAACAATGGGATCACATAATAAGAACATTCAGGCTGAAATCGCCTAGAAATAGGAACAAATCAAGAACAAACTGAGGATGGAATAAAACTTTATTCGAAATTTTTGTGAGAGTTTAGTATAAGAATAAGAAGAAAAACCACGTGATACAACATGCAACCAGTAAGTGAATAATATAGTGTTCCTAATAATTATTACAATCTTGAAACAGTGTCAACAAGAACCTACAGACATTTCAGGCGAGTTAAAATGCCGAGTGAAAACACAGCCAATAAGAACAAAATACGAACACTTTGAGCTTGAAATTGTCACAAAAATAAGGACACTGGGCCTGGACACATTTTTACTGCTTCTTATAAAAAAAGTGTATTATTCCTACAATTTCAAAATACTCTCTTAATTGTCATAAATCCGTAACTATGGGGTTGCAACTAAATGGAGCGAAATTTCAAGTTGTTAAAACGCTGCCAAATTATGCTTTTCATCAAACAGCTTCCTGAACAAAAAGGCCTGAAATAGCACAGGAAATGTGTGGTAATGGCATTTTCCTCTGCACTAACAAATTGCTTTCTATGTACACTTTATAATGAGATCTGAATTATTATATTTTTCGATGATGTGGATAATGTGCCTTGTTCGTCAGAGCAGACTTGCGGGTTTCTTTGATTGTGTAGGTATAAGATGATTCATCTGATAAGGCAGCAGATGTGCCGCACACCGCTGTCAGACACTTTCGACCTGAAAGGCAGGGACAGAATAAAGTGTAAATTTGATTGTTTAAATTTATAACTAAAGCATAATAAATCTCCTCGTTTTCCTTCATTTGCCATACAACTGAGTATTTTTGTATTGGGAAAAATATTTTTGTACTGGGAAATATATTTTTGTACTGAGAAAAATATTTTTGTACTGGGAAATATATTTTTGTACTGGGAAATATATTTTTGTACTTGGAAATATATTTTTGTACTGGGAAATATATTTTTGTATTGCCCTTGTGGGCCACCGTAGTTGACCCTACATTTCACATAATTAATATTTAAAAATTCAATCGGAGGTTCATAACACATATTGGCACAGCAAATATTTTAAAAATACTCTTGTTTGTTCTCGACATAAATGAGTTATCATTTTAAAAAGAACCCCACAATAAAAACAAACAAAACTCCATTATGTTGCTATGGTAACAATAGGACTATTCAGTGTATATTTCTTCATCGACAGGTGATACATATCTTAACATAACCAAACCTTGCCAAAAGCTGTGTTCTGTAGAAGCAAACGTATACAATGACCTTAAATATGCAGGTCTTTGAAAAAATTTAGCCATTTCTTATGAATTTTTATTTTGTAGTGAAAAACACGAAAATGTAATCCACAGAGGAGATCTGACAGCAAAATGATATTCAATCTTTTTTGTTATAATAGAGAAGTCTACATTCTACGTTTCAACCCTTTCACTTCCAGCATGTCGATCAACATATGTCTTCTCCTTACAGTATCAATATAGAATCAGTTGATTGGTTGTGAGAATAAAGGAAGTGATCATCCACTCCTAATTATTTAAGATGAAGTGCAAAATTCTCCTAACCTATTTATAGAAAATGTAAGGAGATAGGTAATGAGAATTTACACGAACGCTAAATGTCAGGCAGCCATCTTCTGTAGGTCCGCCACATTAGGGAAGTTTAGCATCACGTATACGTCAAACCGCAAACGTAAAAGTTTTGCTGTTGTTTTTACGAGGTATAAATATTTTTTGTTAGGACGATAGTTGAAAAATATCTCACGCAAACAATAAACGCAAAGTTATTTACTTTCACGTAGAAACAGCCAACGGTAAACGCGGGATAATGCGGTCACGTGGTCATATTTCACGTTTGCGTCGCACGTTTAATACATGGTGCTAAGTCTAGATCTCTACATATTTGTTCAGTTGAATCTCTACGCAAACACAAGCGGTTAAACGTCAAAACACAACTCTCCTCGCACAGAAAACGGTAAACGCGCTAAAATTTAGGTCATTGCGACCACCGCCTGCTCATCCTTCCTCAAATTATCCTCCAATATTCAAACTGACAACAGTAATATTGGGGTCATTTCAATTTGGATCTCTTGAAGCGTCAACACTGTAAATGGCCTACTAATTGCAGTTGTCAATTTTGGATGTAAAGCAGTTTTTGATTGGGAAAAGTTCCGGCTGTGCTGCAAGCGTAATGTTTTAAAAGCTCGTGTACTTCCGACACAAGACAGCTGTCTGCTCAAAGTTTTCACTGATTTTTAAAGTATTTTGACATGCGTCATTATCTTCAAATAAGCCCCAAGTTTTTGCGAGGTTCGTAAGCTTACTGAACGGTTCTCATTGTTAAAGGGCAAGTCCCATCTAAAATGACTTTGTTATTTTATTATTAAATTTGATAAAACTTGTCAAACTGGTTAATGTGATGTGCGATGATTAGTTCTCGAGATATTAAGCGTTGAAGTTTGAATTTGTGACGTCACACGTGTGTTACTTTTCAGATTAAACAAAGACAATACAGGTTTTTCTTCACTATATTATTTTGTGTAATAGAATTTTGTGTGCCATGAAGTGCAGAGGTTTTTTGACACCTAGTTGAAGATTGTACAATGATTGTAAGTACTGTTTCATTTTTGCGGACACCAAAATCGTAGAAAAACATAACTTATTCAGTTTGTTTCTTGCAATGAACCACACTTGTGACGTCACAAATCCAAACTTCAACTATTTGTTTACACCACAGTAATCAGTTTGACAATTAGAATTAGAGCCGGTACCAACAGAAAGTTATACGTTAAAATTTGAGAAATAGAAAACGTTTCATGTGTTTTCCATGTTAATACGAGTGCAAGTTTGGGAGAACAGAAACAGCCAAACTTCCCAATGTGAAAAAGAAACCATAGCAATTAACGTCGAGTAATCATTACTCATATACATGTGATGTTGCCCGTTAACAAGAAATGGTCTAATAATTATAATAAATCATATTTGAATATCTAGTGTCATTTACGGCATAGCATAATTAACTAAGTAACAGGTGCCATAAGAATCAATTATTTCTGCTCTCATTCTACCGTTTCTCAGTCTGAAGCCTTAGTCAAGTTTAAGAAACAAAGCTTACCAAGAGATATGGCGATAAAAAACATGTATTAAGAAAATACGCGTAGCTTATTCAATTATTAATGGTTAGTTAATTTGAGATGAAGACTTTGGCGAGAAAACAAGAAGTGTATTAAAAAGTCTTGACTTAGAAATGTGTTTCAAAAATACATGTTTTTATTGCAACTCACGCTATCCCATCAAACTCGCCCCATTCTCCTATCTTGTGTTGTTAAAAAATAGTGATCACGGCTACGTAAGTTTTTCAGGAAATATTTCTGCACTTATTTCTGATCTTGCAAATATCTTTAGGCTCTGTAATGGAAATGTAAGCATCAGAGTAAGCATAAACGGGCACTTTCTACCCGTATTTTGAAGAATCACAAAAGTTCATGTGGAACAAACAAGAATGTGTTGCGATCATCCATGACAGCTCGCGGTTTGTATTATTGTATACATGCAATTGTATCCTCAAGTCGCCATATCAAATTTCTGCAAATTATAATTCTATCATATGAATGTTTCCGAAACATACTTGTTTGAAACAGTTTTGGCTGTTACAAAGAGATTCATCATCATCATCGGTCGGCTGTTACACAGGCGACTGTAAGGCATCTCCAACCAGCTCGGTCTTGGTCAGCTCGAACAATATCAGCCTCTGAGAAGCTGTCGGTGGGGTCAATCCAGACCTTCACTTGCTGGGAGAACAACCTTCGTTGGCCGTCTGGGGGTCTTCTTCCATGTGGTGGCTCGTATAAAGCATAGACGTTGACTGGCTTCTCTTTATCCATTCGTAGAATGTGGCCAAGGAACTTGAGTTGACGGGAGATAACTGTTCTCATTAGCGGAGAGGAGTTAGTCATGGCATAAAGATTAATGCTTGTTCTACTGTAGTAAATTCATCACTTTATCAGTTTATAGACTAGTTTGACTCAAGCTGAAAGCTGGCTTTTGAAGGTTTTGAATAAATATTGTAACTCATGCCAAGTCAACCATCAAAAATACTCGCTATTTGTGTCTTTTTGCCCCAGTGAATCGTTAACTTAAAGTTTAATGAATTATTTCATCAATTTATCTTTAACCTAAAACATAAGAATATTTTAAAAACCAACTCACACAATTCATTGTTGACCTGCCGAGTGCCGTGTTGACAAGATTCAGTGACAACCATTTTAACCTTCGTTCATTGTCATAAATTATCATCTCCACACGTTTTAAAATTTAAAATAAAATCTTTGGTACAGAAGTACAAATATGCAATATTATCAGTGTTCTCTATTGCTGATAAAAGATACGTTTCGTCGTAGAAATATAAACTTTCAAAATAATCGGTTTGAATCCGTGTTCATGCATTAATAACATCACCTCACTATTTTGGCGAGAAATAGCATTTAAGTTTAATTAAGGCTTGCGACGGGTTGTTTTTGAATTACCCCAGCTGGATGTTTTTGTATGTTATATTACTATAACAGAGCTTTCTTCCAGTATAAAATTTTGACCGAAATTCATTGTATCAGGTTTTGATTTTGGCTTAATGTAAATTTAGTCATTTTTTGGCTTGGTTCTGAAAGTGGTGACGGTTAGATATCCGGAAATCCAAGTAAAAATGCTTTTTAAATATCCCTGTTCTCAAAATACATATAATTTGCACTGCAAAAGATCGCCGCCGTTGAATACATCATTTTTCTTCCAGTGTGTGTTAAATATATACTATTCAGTTCTCTATACATTTTTCAGGTGTCACGGCCGTAAAATGGCTAAATGCGTCATTTCACATTTAGCCGGATTTCTCAAAAACAAAATCTTCCTGGAAAGTTTAATTGTGATTTTCGATAATAGTTCACCAAAGGGTTCCTCCAGATAAAATATGAAGAAATCCGAAATTCACTTTTGTCCAAAGATTCTCGATATTTACAGTAAACGACTCAATGTATGCGGATTCAAAGAGCTAACGCACGTGGTGATGCGATGACATAAACCAGACAAGTACAAATCTGAACTGTTAAATTTCATCGTTTTAAGAGTAACAAGTTTATTTAAAATAGATCAGAATATGGTTTCGTCAATTTGAGAGTAACTCTGAGACATACAAAACACTATATATTTAAATAGACTTAACGCTATACGTTGGGTACCGCATATCAGTTCGTTGGGATAAATAAATATATATCTTGGAATGTAGATGTGTTTTAATCAAAGAGTTTCCACTCGCTTTTGATTGATGAACTTAAGTATATTTTATATACTATATTATCGCAAGTTGTGGCGGTAAAGTTTCTATATGGATAGAATTACATGCAATAAAAAAATTACAAACGCTTAAACTTAGCTATGAATCAGTCGCCATGCTAACAATCACGCATTGCCTAACTAGTTTAATCATATTTATATATTTCTAATTTAATCTTCTAACCTACTCTAAGGTGGAAGGGAACCTCAACAAGTTTTTCAACCTAATCGACAAAGCTCTACGGTCTAACGTCCTCAGTTATCCGAGAAGACCTGAAGATCTAATCGTTTGCAGCTCATAGAGCAAAGTATCACCTTTTTTATATAGTGTTCGCTATGGTAACAACATTTAAAACAATGGACGGACTATTTGATATAGTGACGGGGGGACGGGGGGTGAAGAATGATTTTATTATAAATTGTATTTTTGTACAATGTTGGGCTGCAAATACTTATTCGCTTTTCCCCTTTATTTGTCTCTCTTTTTCTTTTATACAACTGTCTGTCGTGCCAATGTGTTTTGTACAATTTTTTTACACGTTTATCTAACACCCTCCCCAACGATATCAAAAGGTCTGCCCCTAAATGCCCGCCATCTATTTTTGAAATGTTGATCATTATTGGAATAACGAACAAACAAAAATGATTAATCGAAAGGCAAGATCGATAATACTTGTTCTTTCACTCAATGTCCTTAACTTAAAGACAGCCTGTGCAACTGCCAATCAGATGCTTTACAGCTTATTGGTCGCAAAATATCACAAACTGTTTTCTAGTTTCAATATTAGACCTTTTTTGATCTTAATATTTAATTCCAGGCAGTTAGCTTCCACCACATGCGGTGAGTACATTTACAATAGCTGCGGCGTCGCCTCCTGCGTTTTCACTTTCTCTACAAGACACAGACGTAATTCTCCATCAACCTTTTTGGAACAACTTCACAAGAAACTTGGATGAAAACTATCTCAAGGTATATAATTTGATAGTTAGTTACCTATTGCGCGGAAGGGTATGCAATGGACTTAGCGAGCATATTTGCAATCATGCGAACAAAGTCTCTTATTTGCAAGCGAGCACCTTTACAATTTTGCGAACAATAAACATTTTCTACTATTGATAGAGGATTTAATGGAGCCAAATCAATTGTAGAATTGCACACATCAGTTACAGTTTGTGTTTTATTTCAGCACCATGTAGATGTCTGTTCTAATGTAATACGTATATACGCTATTATTTTCGTTTTAAATTTTCTCTCGCGTAACACTGGTCTCCAAAGAAACAAATGTGATTTCTTTGACACATTTTGTTATAATAGTTCAAAATTTTTTTCAAACTTTGTCACCTCAATGCCGACTGAAACGAGAAACAAAGTGCATTGGTAAAGCAGCGTACTCGAGCAGGGGCATATTTTGTGAGCATTTCCGACATTCGAAGGGAGACAATTCAATACCTCCAGCGAATATGCAGTCCTCTACGACATCTAACACGTTGTCGTTTTCGATACTAAATATATCTGAACAGATCAGGAAGTGCGAATGGAAATGAAAATGTGATAAATATATGGCTAAACATTTAAATCATCAGGTTTAAACTGATCTTACACTATAAAAAATATATTGATACAATTTCTATTTTTTATTTTGATTTGTTCTATATGGTAACAGACATCTTTAGCCTTACTTTAGTTTTCCGTCTTATTGGAACCTAACATGACAAACACATAGAGAACCGAGACTTTCTAAACAATGCTTGTCCAATTGATATACAAATTCAACACTATTTTTATTAACCAAGTATATTATTCAGACTCTTACTGTAACTCGGCAGGTGTTAGTTTTGTTCTCTCAATGATCTTCCTTCATTATTATAACTGGTCTTAATATTTTGTCAATGGAAGTCTTGTTTCTGATATAATTCCATTCCTTAATTGTACAATTTGAAATCCTTACACAGAGCAGCGTGTATTGAGAAGCCCTTAACGGTTTATTCCACCGTGTTGTGATTAAAGGAACTGATTGAAAACACAAGATTCGACGACAGGTGGCTGACCGCATGCATGCAGCTAGGATTAGACCAAATAACAATAATATCCTTGTTTCTAATAAAAATAAGCGCCTGCATCTAAAATTAGCTGCCGTATCTACATTTTTTTGTATTGTAAACCTTCAGTTAAACCGTTTTATTTCAGTGGAGCAGCAATAAATGACTATGAACGAACTACTGATCACCATTTGCTGCCGCTAATGGTATATTCTGGCCGTTCTGGCTATTCTGGTGGCTCTGTACGTATAACAGATTGGCAGAAGTTGCTAGAAAACGCGTCAAAGAGTTTCCTACTCAACAAAATGGTATCGGAAAACAAAACAAACAAAAAATACAATTAAATTTGTTTTTATATAACAGCCTCGTACGCACTACCTTGAATTTTTTTAAAATTCTGACGAGAAACTAGGAATTTGATACTTTTGGTCATATATTTTCACTTCTTCTCGCCATAGAAATCCGACTGTCTGAATTAAAAGCTTGTTGTCCCTGTCCACAGACGATATGATAAAAGAGAGTTGAAAGATCTTCCAAATTACTTTAAAATTTTCCAAATACGTTAAAAATATTTTTTCAGCATTTTTGAGCGTTTCAGAAAATATTCCGAAGATTTCTTCAAAGAATTCCGTCATTTATATGGATTAGCGAATAATAAATATAACATTACAAGGCCGCTTGGAAATACGAATTGTATCTTCCCGTGTTTAAAATATCCTCACTTGTTCGATTCGCTTGCTCGTGAGGATAATGATAATACTAGAACCTATACAATAGTTGTGTAAAACACGAAATGAAGTTGATATATAATGATATAGTGAATGAAATATACCACGATTATTTTATTGAAGTGTCAGTAATACGAGTAGTATTTTTTATTAAATATTTCAAGAAAAACGCTGTTGTTTCGTTTGGTCATCGTAAGAGATTTTTCGTTGGCCAAAGTTCCCGGATAACAGTGCCAATTACTGTGTGCTATTTTCAAAAGAATAAATTACACGTTAAACAACCAATCAGAATCCAGTATTTTTTGAAGTTGTACTATTAGAGCTATGATTTCCTTGGCAATCAGGTATTGTTACTTCAGTTCCTCACGTCGTCTCGCAGCACGGACAATTTCTGTCCCAATATATACCATGTCTCCGCCAGTCTAAAAAAAGTCAACACCCGCATTTTGTTCCATATAATATTTCTATGATGAAAAATACGTCTTATATTTACATTTACATTGTTGTAAGGATTGAAAGGCTCAATTTTCATATATACAGACGATGCCCCAATGTGCGAGTGGTTGCTGCAGCCGTGTTATAGTTTGCCTCGCATTTCTGGTTTTGGTCCACGCTCCTGTAAGAGCTTTACACAGAGGACAGTGCGTGAATGGTGGAAAATTCCAGAATCCCACGAAAGGTAAATACCATAATTATATTATGTGTCAAGCATGAGCCAGTAGATACGTAGATACGTACACCTGCTGTGATTCGTGTTGGACATTGAAAAAAATAAGTGAATTTATTTCATTCCTACTTTAATTTAATCAATGAATTAATCTAACAATGAATCAATGAATCAAACAATCAAACATTTAAACAATGAATGAATAAATCAATGAATCAATCAAACAATTATACAATCAAACATTTACAAATAATCAAATATTCCAACAATGCAGTACACAAACAAACAAACAAACAAACAATCAAACAATCAAGCAAGCAAACACCTGCTGTGATTCGTGTTGGACATTGAAAAAAAATAAGTGAATTTATTTCATTCCTACTTTAATTTAATCAATGAATTAATCTAACAATGAATCAATGAATCAA
>JANUFV010107066.1:0-10108 GCA_024757865.1 Epizoanthus scotinus | reverse complement strand
CTCTCTCTCTCTCTCTCTCTCTCTCTCTCTCTCTCTCTCTCTCTCTCTCTCTCTCTCTCTCTCTCTCTCTCAAATATTTACTTAGTTTACTTTCAAGTTATAAGTACACAATAGCCACTAATCTGACTCTGCTACCGAAGCTGTGTCCCCCGAATGAAACTGAATATAACAAGAGTTCAACCATGCATAATCCCACAATTTTTCCAAACTTTTTATTTAAGTTAACAAGAAACAGTTGTAGCCGATCTAGACATCAGTAATGTCTAGAAATAATATACCTACCTTGAATTTGGAGAATAGTTCGTATCTGTTGAAGAGCTCATGCCCAAGGTATCTCAGCGGATGGTGGTCACTGACCTCGCTCAAATGAAACACATCAAAATTCCATTCATTTATCGACTGGAAAACATACAAAGGTTCAATGAATGATAACTTGGGACAGCTGATACTTCGTCATTGCATATCGCTCCTCCCCTCCCAGCATTTCTAGATCTCTTCATGCACTTAGGCTGATAGGCAGATAGATATAATTTGTGTCAGTTTAGTTGCGGGTAGCCTAACTTCAGGCGATAATGCGTCACGGTAATGCGCATGCGCTCTAGTCAAGTTAGGGACAGAGCCTTCATAGCCATGAAAAACAAGTTGTAAGCTCAACAGGATAACAAGAAGTGATATAAAATGGTTATATACTGTGAAAACAAAGTGTTTAAATACAAGAAACACAATTTTGAGAATTTGGTACATCGTAAAAATGCTTAAATAGCCCTTTAACTTAGTTCCAACAAAGAGAGAACAAAAAAAATGCTATAACAACCACTAATGAATGTTTACACATTTGACATACATTGTGTATGCTTTACACTCCTTTTGAAGTGCAGTTTCTGCGGTATAACACTCTTATCTGTTTAAGGTCCCAGAAACAAAGAACCGCCTTGGTTTTCTTACAAAATTGTCAAAAGGAGTGTGAAATCTGGCAAGTATATGTCGACTTATCGGGTAGTTTTCATTTGCCCGGCCTTCTAGTCATTGTAACTGGCGATGAAGGCGCACGTTATCATTTTCCCGCCAAAACTCACCAAATTCCCGCGCTATGGTCGTGCGTAACGGGAGAACTGAGCGGCTCTAATCAGGGCCAGTCTGGCCCAAACCAGTTCCGATAGTTAATGCGTTCTATTTCAGAACTGACCAAGATTTATCTTTTAGATTTTTCTTTTTACGTTCAGTTGCGTTATTATCATCATGATACTGTTTCAAATTTTGCATTGAGACTGTAAGGAGAATATAGATATCGATAATATCTGGGACTGAAAGGTTAAGCAGCCGAGAGAATACTACAATGTTGACTCACTTTGAAGCACTCTCGAACAGCAATAGGCACCTGGACTCTGGTTCGTTCCGACATGCTTTGATAAATCCTAAAATAATCAATATTTAGTGTTCCCATCATTGTTATGGGTCAGTGGCCTCTCCTCTTCTGACAGAGAGAGAGAGAGAGAGAAAGAGAGTAAAATGGTGAATGGGTGGGGTGTATTAAATGGATCTCAAACAAAATGTTCCCATTAAACCAAATAATATGATCCATTAAACCTTTTGAGGTCTGAAGGTAACCAATTTCACATGCCAAAAACGTCTCCAGTCATTCACCAAAATTGCTATGCTTAAATCTCCTAAATTATGCTACTAAATTGTAACAGTTGGACTTTGGTTGATTTCACGAAAGTTCGGCTAACAATTTTAAAAGTTTCTCTTAAAATTACTAAACCTTTCTTTTAAACGTAAACATTAAACTCATGAACTCACCTGAACTGCCCTACTCCACCTTTTTCAGACACTGGACTATGTCACTTAACTGCCCTACCCCACCATATTCAAATATTGGACTCGCTATGTTACTTGAGCTGCCCTTATCCCACCCTATTCAGATGCTGATTTCAATATAACTATGTTACACTGATTCCTTTCCAAGGGACTGCTCTGTAGTATTCAGTGCTGATGATATAAACTGTACATTTCGTATTTGACTGAATAATAACTGATATCACTAACCTGTTGACATAAAGACTCGCCTTCACTGCGTTCACTACACTTCGGAACGTGTGTCGTCGTATGCAGCTTTTTCTGCGCATTGTCCCCGCCGAGCGGGCGAAAGTTGTGGCGATCCATTCTCGGACCTCCTCGTTGATACTGTCGGAGTACAAGTGGTTTTCTAGCTCTTCATCTATATCGCTCAAGGCGCCAGTTGAACCCCTATCGAGAGTAAAGAATTGGTTAAATGTGTTGTATATTTTGGGATGTTTAATGTGTCTATATATGTGTGTACACCGACGATGGACGAAAGGAGAGAATACAGACGCGCAAAAAACCGAACTTGCAGTTATAAGTGAAATATTGATACAAACTTTCATGGAAGATACAAATTAGAAAGCTATATAGGAAACTACAATATCATCCATTGGGCCACCAAGTATCTCCAACGGGTGTATCCATTATCTCAGCCGCACCATGCACGGTAAACACATATCTCATTGATTCGTAGTTTTCAAAAGTATATATATACGAACGAAAGAGTTTCATTCGCTCGGTAAAAGGTCGTGGCCTCTCCACATCTATTTATAGCTGCCGTCTCAGTTTCACCGCCGCACATTACACGAACTCGGCCAATCTCCGACGTCCCAATTAACGTGAACTGATTGGTCGATATGTTTAGATTAGCCCTAAGGTACGTCGGGAGAGTTTGTGCAGATTTGTTATTGACGTTATTGTTTGCCATTGCGTGTTGGTAGTCAAAGCCCGTTCCATGTTTAATACGCGCGATACAATCGGACAACTGTCTCCGGCACTCACAAAAGATAACAAGCTTTCACGACGCTGTGCGTTCTTCAATGCTATAAGAAAGAACATTTTTACTTCCAGTGTTTTAAAACGGTTTCATCATGGCTTGTCAATTGTATTTTGAAAAATAACGGAGTTGTTCTGTTTTTGCAGTTGATATATACCAATTCTTCATTTATTTGACTGTTTTTGTAATTGTATGATCGAGAAAGTTGACAGATATTTGCTGTTGTGCCAACTTCTTTGGATTATTTAACATAATAACCATATTAATCCGGGACGTATTTCACGTATTCCTTATCCTTAATGAAGTCAGTTTGCAATCAAGCTACAGCATTGAAGTAGAGTAGCGCCTTAGGCCGTGCGAAAGTCATGTTTGTCACATTGACTTCAGATAATATGTGTTCCAACCTAGGTTGCCGACACTCCGACAGTGTTAATCTGTTTCTAACAGCGTCCTATTCCGATAACTGATAAGAGTATAAAACCTCGTGTGTCATCATATGCGCTGTGACAATAAAGACTCTCTGTAATGTTGGTAAGATATAAATTGAAACATACTCTCGTTAAGATCTTGGTTTTAAAAAATGAACTTAAGGCCAGAGGTCGCGTAAGTCGATGTTGTTTTTCTGCGTTTTGTTTTGCTAGAGTAGACTGCTTTCAACCCGCGGATCTTCTGAAAGCTACTACCATCAATAGCAGCTGTCTTGGCTGCTGAACTTGTAATCATCACGTATTTGAAACTCTCAGTGAGTTATAAGAATTGAGTAACTCAATGAGCTTAGTCAATTATACACTCTTAAAGAGATGTAAAAACCAGCAGTTGTTGTATGGTTTCTGGTTAATTAATTCTAACGTGTAAGATTTCGTGCTTTATCTACACAATATCCTTTGCAGTCTAAACAGTAAACGGGTTTATAGCTCGTTTTATAAACAGATCAAATCATCAACCATTCTAAGAAATCTGTGTAATTTGTATCAATAACGAAAGCTCCTGATACTTGCACGCAGAAACAGACTCTGACATCTGTAAATCTCTTCAAATCTGCTTCTGTCTGATAAAAAATAGTTTTGTATTTAAAGCTATATCATTTTATGGCTGTTTTATGTTATTAACTTATCAAAGGTCATAGAAGAGTCTGGAAGGTAGGCCGAAGCGAAAGCATCTATATATCTGTTCTAGTTCTCAACTGCAAATTCTACCAACAAGTACAAGAATGAAGAATACATAGTTAGAGAAAAACCTTCGGCTATTTTCTTCTGGTTCGGCGTTTACTGCACTGAGCGGGACCTTGCTTTCCTCCCCATCTGGTTCGTGTTCTTTTGTCTGAAGAAGCATGTCATAAGCTATTCCAGCCTGGCACAAACCACAGCGTTTAGAAGGCCGCTTTCACATTGTTTGACTGGTTATGTTTCTGACAAATGCAACGCTGGGAGGTACACAAATCCCGGGTACGAATCAACCAGTATACAAGCATCTCCAGTCTCCACTCAAGACTCAAGTCACTCAAATTGCCAAAGCTGAAAATACGATTACCGCCTGTAATCACGTGTGTTTTACAAAATGCATTAATAACGTGGGAGTAGTATGATCGAATTTCGTAACTATCAATAGCAGTGATCTTTTTTTTTTAAAAAGTGAAGTCCGATTTGGGGAAATTTCTGTTTAGTCCATCAAGTGTTGATGGATCTTATTAAACTACCAGCAAAAAACACACGCGATAATGAAACATTCGAATGTGTCGATGACTGGTCGTGTCTTAAAAAAGATTCGCAAGCCTAACATGTCAACCGAAATGAATTTCAAAATCGTGTTAGAATTCAGGTGGGCAAAGAGCCAAGTTTCTCACTTCGGAAGGCTTTTGCACATACGGAAATCACCGAAGGGCGCGCGGAGCGGAACATTAGTCCTCAGTTCTCTAGTCATTTCTTAGCTTGTTGGACGATATCCTTGCCTAGTTAGGGACGGTGGTCATTATATATAGCTGGGACTAGAACTGAAGGAAAAGGGTTGGGTAACCAAAAGGTTTGACGTGTATCCGTGGGTGGATGACGTAATCGGTAACGGATATCGGACTGCTAATCAGGTTTGTTTTGTTTTGTTTTGTTTTGTTTTGGTTTGGTTTGGTTTGGTTTGTTTGGTTTGGTTTGGATTGGTTTGGGTTGGGTTGGGTTGGGTTGGGTTGGTTTGCTTTGGTTTGCTTTGGTTTGCTTTGGTTTGCTTTGGTTTGCTTTGGTTTATCTCCTTTTGCCGCACCGACCTTCGACAGATGACGTCAAACTGTTGGTCTCGTCGGCCCCAGGTTTGTTATTTCTGTGAAGTACGTGCCACCGACGTAAATACTAAAGTTGTTTTTGTATTGAGAGCATATTGTGGATTATTGGGTAAAGAAGGTAGACAAGGAAACAAACAACTATGACTATGGCGTGGTTGGGTTTAGCCACAAGAAAAAGTTGTGTCTAAAGTTGTTGTTTTTTCCTTAAATAATGACAACAAAAACTGGCTCAACCCTAAATAAAAGAGGGATCAGAGTTCTGATCTTGCCGGCGTACACGCGTATAATCTATAATGGCATATCAATTTTCTTAAACACTTTTCTGACAGTCAGATCTAAATCGTACTTGGCTGTTTTTTTATGTAAACAAGAAAGTAAATCATTATCTGTACTCGTCCGCCCCCACACTTGACAATGGTTGCCATAGATACGTGTTATTGAATTCCCCTCACCCAACAAGACAGACGCATAGGTGTGGGTGCTGTGGAGCACGTGGCACCAGAGCTCAGCCTGTTTTAAAATAACAAACTCATTCAAAAGCACACAAGCTATTAGACTCCTACGTGAAAAGTTAACAAGGACGTTAAGCCGTTGGTCTAGTCTCTCGACGTTCTATCGGGGGACTTAAAAGAACCCACACACTCGTCGATAAGAGCAGGCTAATGCCGGTGCTGTGGTCTGTCACCTTATCCATAGTCGAGCGTTTGTAACATGAGCCCCCGGCTCGGGAGACTAGGCAACTACTCCCTACGTAATCGACTGTAAATAATAAATTATCTTATCCTAACAAAATGTTTCCGCTTGGAAAGAGACCACAATGACTTACTATCACTAGAGCCCTAACTTACCTACACATCAGCGTGCTTACATTCCTTCATTTGTCAGGCTAAGACACTCTTCAGTAACACTACTATGGCATTCTTGAACTTCATCAATCTCGTTCCCAGAGCCCACGTTCTTTTAGACCTGCGGCGAGGAACGAAGGGCTCTGGAATAAAGCACGAGCCAGTCCACGATCTGAGGACTACCTTATATGGAATTTCGATTGTCTTTGTGTCCGCAAGCGACGGTTTGTGTTTTATTCCAGAAACCTTCCTTCCTGGCCGCAGGCCTAAACTAACGTGTTGGAATTCAAGAAACTATTTATCATCTCTTCCATTTCGCTTCGCTCATTCAGCCGTAGATAAATCACATTTACAAGCGGTAGGGAAATATTGGAAGTCTGCCCAGGCGATAACACTGTACGGTAGCTTGCGCGCATGCGCTAATATGTGTTCGAGACCGATATCATCACGTGACGACATAGACACAATGCCATCACATCGATTAGATCATATTTGTTTAGAACACAGTAGAAATGTAGCTCTATTTTTCGAATTTTGATAATTCACAAAGCCATTATTTCGTTTTCTGGTGGTTGGGTTTTACGTTAGAATGTTATTTGGTTTAGCAGTCGATCAGGAAGAAGTAACACCACCCGCTTCACTGGGTTCATGCTCGTTCATGTTATTTCACTGCACGTGGTGGTTTGGTCTTGCAACATATTGTGAAATACTAGCCTAGGTATGACGTTCCATAGCGAACAAAATATCCATGTGTGATACGCACGAGTGGAGAAATGCAAAAAATGTTTGTTTAGTATGTGAGTGTCGTGCGTGTGTCATGCGTGTTTTGTGTGTCTTGCGTGTGTGTTGTGTGTCGTGCGTGTTGTGTGTCGTGCGTGTGTTGTTTGTATTGTGTGTCATGCGTGTGTTGTATGTCTTGCGTGTGTTTTGTGTGTAGTGTTGTGTTGTGTTGTGTGAGTGTCGTGCATGTGTTGTGTGTATGCGTGTATTATGTGTGTTTTGTGCCACGCGTGTGTTGTGTGAGTGTCGTGCGTGTGTTTTGTGTGTTCAATGTGTGAGTGTCGTTCATGTGTTGTGTGTATTGTGTGCCATGTGTGTGTTGTGTGAGTGTCGTGCGTGTGTTGCGTGTGTTGTGTGTGCTGTGTGAGTGTCGTGCGTGTGTTCAGTGTGTAAGTGTCGTGTGTGTGTTGTGTGTCGTGCGTGTGGTTTGTGTGTTGTGTTGTGTGTATTATGTGTCATGCGTGTGTTATGTGTGTTTTGTGCCATGCGTGTGTTGTGTGAGTGTCGTGCGTGTGTTCAGTGTGTGAGTGTCGTGTGTGTGTTGTGTGTCGTGCGTGTGTTGTGTGTCGTGTGTGTGTTGTTTGTATTGTGTGTCATGCATGTGTTGTGTGTCGTGTGTGTTTTGTGTGTTGTGTGTGTGTTGTTTTGTTTTGTCGTGTGTGTGTTGTGTGAGTGTCGTGTGTGTGTTGTATGTGTTGTGTGAGTGCCGTGCGTGTGTTTTGTGTATCATGTACCATGCGTGTGTCGTGTGAGCGTCGTGCGTGTGTTTTGTGTGTTCAGTATGTGAGTGTCGTGCGTGTGTTGTGTGAGCGTCGTGCGTGTGTTTCGTGTGTTCAGTGTGTGAGTGTCGTGCGTGTGTTGTGTGAGTGTCGTGTGTGTTGTGTGTATTGTGTGTATTATGTGCCTTGCGTGTGCTGTGTAAGTGTCGTGCGTGCGTGCGTACGTGCATCGTGTGTGTTGTGTGAGTGTCGTGCGTGCGTGCGTGCGTTGTGTGTGCTGTGTGTGTTGTGTGAGTGTCGTGCGTGCGTGCGTGCATCGTGTGTGTTGTGTGAGGGTCGTGCGTGCGTGCGTGCGTGCGTTGTGTGTGCTGTGTGTGTTGTGTGAATGTCGTGCGCCGTGTGTTGTATGTGTTGTGTAAGTGTCGTGTGTGTGCGAGTAGATACATGTGCCCAAGTCTAACACTAAATATTGTCGACCGTTTACCTGTACTCATGGACAGTCGATCCTTTACTGGAGGACGAGTCAAACATGGCGAGTGCGTGACTCAGTTCGTGTTTCATGTCCGACACCGACTCGATCTGTCCCTCTTCTAACTGCTTCATAATACAGCGCAATCTTAAAACAAATTCAACTTTATTACATTAATGACTTGTAAACATTCAGCACGGGCCATTCAATTATTTAAAGTAATGTCGGATTCCATATAAATAACTAGTACAGATATGCTTTAGAATCTGGCATAGTAAAACCATTATATAATAAATAATATTGAGCTACTTTTAAAACTATGTTGGGAAGTAATCGACGTGCAATCGCAAGGAACAAGTCAAGTTTTGTATTTTGTAATATCGTATAATTGAACATTTTTGCGGGTATAAAATTTTGCGAATTTGTAGATATTGAGGTTTTGGGGTTTTAATTGTTGCGATTCTAGAAGAAGCATTATCCCCGATTCTTGCGATTTTAGCGAAAATTCCAAAAAAATAAAGAAGAACAACAGTACTGAAAATTCATGTCTTGATATATTTCAGATATTTCACAACATAATTATAGTCAATCGTCTTCAATTACGACGCGTTCAGCCTCTTTATCTTGCTGTTTTGCTTGATCCGATGAACCCAGACAGCTTTCAACTTCAGTTTGTGGTGGCGGTTGTTCTTCTTTTGCGCCACTAGCGATGTTTTTATGCACGTATTTCGAATAGTACATTTTCTTGCGAATTTAAAGTTTTGCGGAATTTTTTTTTTGCGGGGTTAATTTTTGCTAATTTCGGAAAATTTGTAAAAATGAAACCCAGTAAAGTTTCCAACCATACGGAATATATTTTTTGATAAACCTTGTTTATAAATATATTGAGGCTGAGATATGACCAAAGTCACGTGATAACCAGAGGAATCAACAACTTGAGAACTTACCTTGAGAGAGCCAAGGTGGCAGTCTGGTCGTGGTCAGCGGTTGTGCTTGCGCGTTTGGAAGACTGTAGACTGTGTCTTGATGAAGACGGCGTTCTGTCCAGCGGCAACGGTGGGCGATCAGCGCCTGCGTAACATTCGCTCACATTCGCGTTACTACTGGCTTCAGCTGACGAGATGGTCGTCACTTGAATATGGGGATGCATGGATTCTGGGAATTGGAAAATGAAATATATATTGAGAACGTGCTCGGTTAAAGATGATTTTGCGATATATGAAACTCTCCGTAAATTGAAGACTCTGCAAGAACAATCTCCAAGTTACATTCAAGAATTGATCTCTCGCTACTCCCCAGTTCGATGTCTACGCTCTTCATCCTCTCTATACTTAAAACGTGTGAACTTCAATCTAAAGTCCTATGGCTCCAGAACATTTTCTGTTGCTGCTCCATATCTCTGGAACAATTTACCTCTTGAAATCAGATCTATAGACAATCTAACGACATTCAAATCCAAGTTAAAAACTCACTTCTTCAATTTATATTGGATTTTGTTTTGTTTTGCTTTGTTTTGTCTTGTTTTGTTTTGTTTTGTTTTGTTTGCTTATAAAGTTTGCGTAAAGCGCCTGGAGCCGATCTTATTATTATTATTATTACTATTATTATTAATCTATTATCCACGCAAGAAGATATCTCAACCGGTCCGCAATATCATGGAATACAGAGTGATATCCAGCATGAAAAGAGAACCACGTGGTCTCTGTATGTTATGTAACACAAGAATGTTTACAGTGACGTCACAGCCACGTGGGAGATGCGTCGGCGGGAAATCATTTGATGTCAGTCATTACCAGTTCTTCCAGTAGGTTGAAAGAATTGACCAGCCACGCGTCGTTAACCTTTCTCTAATTCTTTAGTTCATATGCGCTTTCCCCCAAATTAAAAAAGCATTAATGAAAATAATTAATTATTTTATGATTAATAGAGCTTGACCTAATACCCCGTACGATGAGGTTATAGACGCATCATTTTTAAAATTGTAAATACCTCTCGAATTTCCCTTTTTTTAAATGACCTACCTGAAAAATTCAGATCAAATATAAAACAAGCTAGATGTCATTTAGATTTATTTAATCAACTGTAGGAGTTGATGTTATGCTGTTCACCGTGAGGGTGGTAGGTTTGAGTTGACCTTTCGAGCGTTAGCCCTTCGTCAGCTCTTGCTCTGACGAAGGGCTAACGCTC
>JANUFV010107044.1:0-10113 GCA_024757865.1 Epizoanthus scotinus | reverse complement strand
TCTAAACAATTTCCATTCCATTCAATGTGTCACTGCCCAGGCTCGAGTCTTCCCCACACGACTGTCTGTCTGTCTGTTTGTCTGTCTAAACAATTTCCATTCCATTCAATGTGTCACTGCCCAGGCTCGAGTCTTCTCCACACGACTGTCTGTCTGTCTGTCTGTCTGTCTAAACAATTTCCATTCCATTCAATGTATCACTGCCCAGGCTCGAGTCTTCTCCACACGACTGTCTTAGATCCCGCTCCATGCGTCTCACCGACGATCCTCGTCGTAACAGCTTTGAGCCACATCGCTTGGGGTCCGTCGCGGAGTTGCCGCCTCCTCCGCAGCGGGTACACTCGCAGAATAACAGCACGATCACAAGCAGCGCGGCCAGGAGGGGTGCACTCAGGAAGATGATTCCCGCTTTGCTACTCATTCTTAATCTTATGGAATGCACATGACCTTTGACGGGGGGTCCAATGCGCTTGTCGGGGGGGGGGGGCACAATGTAAACAATTTACAAGGCCTTGTGATGGTAACGTAAAGTTCTGTGGAGGAATGAACGAAAATCAAGTCAGGAATCGTATAGCAAAACAGCTTTTTAGAAATGACAGAGATAAACATGGAGGTAGTGTTTGTATTTATATTCTTGATTCCGTCAACTATAAGTTACTGGAAGAACTCGCAAACAAAAACTTGGAAGTAGTTGCTCTTGAAATTAGGAAGCCTACTTCGCGATCATTTTTAGTTGCAACATGGTATAGACCACCTAAAACTCTTATAAATTGTTTTGATTATTTCGAGCAATTTATTCAGAAAGCAGATAAAATTTTCACAGATATTTACATATCAGAAGATACAAATTGCAATTTCATAAGTGATTCCCTGGAGAACCACTAAACACCTTGTTGATATTCTTGATATCTATCAGTTCTCTCAAACAATAAGGGAAACTACGAGAGTCACAGAAACATCTCAGACTCTCATCGATTGGTTCATGACAAACCA
The DNA here is from genome assembly GCA_024757865.1 of Epizoanthus scotinus. NCBI lineage: Eukaryota > Metazoa > Cnidaria > Anthozoa > Zoantharia > Epizoanthidae > Epizoanthus > Epizoanthus scotinus. Next base: position 9,120 of record JANUFV010107044.1, on the reverse strand, counting down.
TGAGAATAGTATAACACACTCAGGTGATTATCCATTGACCATTAGTGACCACTATAATATTTGCAGCCAGAAAGATTGGTATTCCAACGAAAAACCCAAGATTTATCCAAACGAGATATATCAAGAATTTTGTCCAACTTGAATTTATTGCAGACCTTGAAACTGCTAACTGGCCAGAAGTTCAGAAAATTGAAGGTGTAAATCTAGCATGGTCTCCATGGAAGATTACATTTCTTTTCATTATTGACAAGCATGAACCATGCAGAATGATCAAAATTAGGAACAAATCATCACCTTGGATAAATTGTAATTATAAATTCTAATATTGCTCCTACCACCATTGTACTAACGGATAACAATTTCAAGTATTGCGTCTCTAAAGTGTCTAGTAAAGTTTGGGCTGGAAATTTAGTACACTGCATCAGCCCGCACCAAAGCTCACTTTTTGACAAAGTTGACACGAAATCAGATAGGAAACTGAATAAGCTGCCATTCTCTTCCTCGTGACGAGAAATTGTATAATCAGCAAACCTTTGAGTACAACTGACAAAGATGTCAGTAACAGAGTTTTTATAGGTAAAGTTTAAGAATTTTGTGATATTCATGTGATGCATTTTTAAAATAAAACAATTTTACCTTATATAAAGCGTCACATGAAATACAAGATGCAATGTATTTCAAAGACATCTTAGAACGTTTTTGTTAAATAGATTAACTATTTAGTTTGCTGCTGTCGTTTAGAATAACCAACTAGCTTCAAACTAAACAAATTTTAATTGTAGTTAATCCCCTGAATAATCTTTTACTTCAGAAGACCCAGGGGCAGATTGTCGACTGGGGAAAAAGGTAACGATCTGGAATTAGTAAATTATTAAAACAGAACCTTTTTGGCGAAAACCTTTGTTTCAGGCACCGGCATGTAGTTTCGATAAAGACAAAGGAAATCAGTCGCGTCTAGAGTGTTCTTCCTGGCCTCATATATAAACACAACTGTTTGACAACAGCGGTAAGCTGGGATCTCCATTGTTCCTAAACAACAGTGTACATCTATTAAAATTCGTAAACACTGAATGTACTTGTGTAGGCTCTACAGCCGTTTAGAGTTCATGCACCTTTGATACGTGCGTTGTTAGTCATGACAGTGTTTCTGGTATATTTTTGTCTTTCTTTATCTGAAACAACTTTTATTATCTATCTATCTATCTATCTATCTATCTATCTATCTATCTATCTATCTATCTATCTATCTATCTATCTTGAAATCCCAACTTCTCGAACAGAATTGTATAGAAACAGTTTCGCATTTACAGGAGAACAACTGTGGAATTCTCTCCCAGATTATACGAAGGAAGAACCATTTCTCACTAGTTTCAAAAACAAACTTAATACTCTTAGCTTTGCATCGACAACATCTAAATATTAGTATGTTGATTTAGATTAAGATATTGTAAATTATAATTTTGATCTTCATCAACTCTTAGTAGATTTTATAATATCTGTAAATAGTTCAGTCATATCTTAATTAACCATTCCACACGGCTTTTAGGTAGAACAGATTTGGTATAGTAAACATATCTATCTATCTAACTTAACTTAACGAAATACGAAAGCGAGTTAGATTGAATACTAAATCACTGAAGATGGATAGCGTTTTACAACCAACATACATTTCGCTGTGCATTTCAATACTAAAGAATGAGATGGAGTCAGTAGCAGGAAATGACTTACCCTTGTACATGCTAGGGCGCTCATTGATGAACAGGACGAAATGTATTTAAACAAAGTTGAACTGTGCTCAAATTCTGGCCAACTAGTACCGATGTATTGAGCGGGACAGCAACACACAATGTGGTTAATTTCACAAACAAGTTGTCGAAATTCATTAAAGTGCAGATTCAAAAGAGTTTTGTCTGACGTTGAAAATTAGTAGCAGAGAGCTCGAAGAAAGTTCCTCTGCTGATCAGATCGTAATCTTGCACAGGAAGTAGTGACAATGTAGTGATGAACACAGCTAAGTCGAACACTCATGATCAGTGTGCTGGAAGAACGCTCGCCGGAGCGAGGGACTCCCGCAGCGAGAGAAATAAGAGAGGCTGCGCGCATTGGAGGCTGGCAGAACGCTGGCTCGATATCTATTTCAATGTCACTTACCACCCTACATTCGCTTAAAAGTGCGGGCGTCCTTCTCAGCCTTTTCTTTCGCCTTCGTCTTGACAAGAGGTACAGGGAGAGACAAACCCTATGTCATTTACCTTTTAAAAAATCGATATCTGTTTGCTTTGGGTTTGTTTTTATCATTGCCAATCAAGTATGCAGTCAGTCGACAGCGCATAAATCAACTTTACGATTTCCCCGGGGATATGATAATCTTCAAATATAAAGATAAATACATAAATAAACTCTATTTGCAGGTCTCACAGGCAACATGACTCAGTACTCAATCTGACTGTACCAGTAATTCATATAAGACTGAGTTTTGTGTATATAAACAGGCCCGTACGCAGCGTAGGAGGGGAGGGGATGGGAGGGGGGTGCAAGTTGCAGGGCAGTCTATTAAGTTCGTCTTTCTTTGCCTTAACAAAATTAAAAACTACTTCCTTTGTAATTAAATGACTTTTCCTCGTTACTACAGTGATTTTTCGTATGGGTCACATGGAAACCATCTGGAAACTTGACTCTCTGTGTGGTGGCAGCGGTCTGTCTTGCCTTGGTACATAGGTTGCATTGGTAGGAAATCGCCAGCTTTTCTTCTCGTAAATGTTCTAGCAATCAGGAAGATTCTTTTCCACTATTTCTGGAGGATGATAGTGATTAAATATTTATAGAAACACTGGCGGATGTTTTGCATAAGCTGGATTGTGGCAAAACGGTTGAAATTGCAAAACATGTTTAGTCAAAAATGTTCGGACGGGCAAATATTCGGACAACAAAAAATGTTCGGACAGAAAGTATTCGGACGTCTAATTTATTTGTCCGAAAATATTTCCGTCCAAAAATATTTGTAGTTAAAGTAGTCTGGAGTCAGTGGTCGTAGGCAGAAATAACCGACTAGACTCACTAGAACGTCACAAGTGAATTGATGTACTTGTTAGGCTACATTGGTCTGTTAAGTCTTGAGTTGTTTAGTTTGAAAGTGAATACCAAACCTAATATATGAGACGAAAATTCTAAATAATTAATGATCAGTGCACTGTATTTGCTAATCGTTATTTTCTTGTGCAAATTAAACCGACAATTAAACAAGAACAGTTTCCTACTGGAAGAGTAGACTTAGGAGAAACAGGGATTTGATCATCTACGGCAAAAAGGTACGGCTGATTATTATTAAAGATGTTTCATTATGTGACTGACACAGTCATCAATGGAAGGCAGTCTTATTCTCACTCTCAGCCCGGTCCTTGTGTTCCAGCGAGTTCACTGATACGTCATATATGTTAGCGGGACATCGTTACTATATAATTGCATGTTATCATGAAATGAATGGTCAAACTATGGCCAAACAATTTTATTTGCACTGTTGCATAATGTTCTACAAACCGTACTTGTCGCAAACTTATATATCTTGTAAGGATTATGATATGTTCGGCCGATAAAATACGAAGAATTATTATAGACAAGAAAACTGCTTTCTTGCGCCTGCGGATATTCACAGAAATGTTGTTGCTAAGAACTAAAACAAATTTGAATATGCAGGCCAGCTTATAAATAATAAATCAATAGTTTAGTTCACTTTAATATATTTTTGAGATAGATTTGCTCTGACCTGAAATTATTAATGATCAAAATTTTTTGCTAATCCTCGAGGATTTCGTTCGATTAGTTCAATTAAGTTCGTTGTTCTCAAGACATAAAGCAATCATACAACGAACCTTCAAATTGGTTTTAAAAACATTGCCCGCCCGCTATAATTTGTTATTTGCAAATATTTTATTAAAGTACATTGTGCAAATACATGCGGTTAAATATTGTTGAAAATATTCCAATAAAATGTTTCCTCCCTGTTTAGCGAGCGCTCGACGTTCGTGATTTCGCCTGCTCAATACTCAGTATATCGTACGTATTGTAAGGATTGTTCAAGCTCGCTTGCTTGACTCTGATCTGTTCGGCTCTTTGGTCGTCTTCGTTCAAAACCAACATATCATATTGTTCCTTGGACAAAACGTTTGAAGAGTACTGATTTTCTAAAACATGGTTCGTGTTCCAATCCCGAAAGTCTTGCTGTACAGACGGGTAACGAAGGTTGTGACGGAGACCAAGGTGTCGATTTTGTGAATCAGTTTGTCCCTCGTAATTCAAAGGTCCTGGTAAATCATTCCTGTCTTGTTTGAAGTCACTCTGACTGTGCTGAGTTTCGAATTGGTCCGGCATCAGGTAAACTGGTTCCAGCTTATCCATGCCTCCTGGGTGATAATAATACTGATCGCTTGCGAAATACTTCGGTCCGTTCTGTGTTTGTACCACAAAGATGCGCTGATACCACCGCGGGTCTTCCATCGACGCCTGAACCAGAAAATGTTGTCCCCGCGCGCTAGCGATATTGTTGTAGTCAACATATTGGTCAGGATCAGAAACAACCGGTGCATTGAGATCAGGATACGATTTTTTTTCTTCAAATTGTTGGCTGTATGGATTTGTAGTTTCCATTTCTTGTAAAACACCTCTTGTAAAACTCAGATTGACGTTCAAACTCCGTTTTGTGGACACATGAAGAGTCGCCTTTCCTTCATAGTTTGAGGATTTCCCCATTGTACTGGACGACTTATGTCCGACCTTGGAAATATCTAATGAAGGAAGGTGGGCAACGCTGGACGAACCTTTTTGTCCTTCTCCAAGTGTGTGTCGTGAGTGCATCTGATTGTGGTATGTTCTATCAGTCAGATTTCCAAATCGATTCCTTTCCGTTTTTCCATTCATGTGTGAGTGCGTGTTCTTAATGTGCGCATATCTGTTAGCAATCATTCGTTCTTGTTCCCGAATTTGTTGCATTCTAAATTTCAATCGCTTGTCACTGTCCATCTGCAATCTTCTCTCCTTCGCCATTTCGTGTTTGATTCGTTCTTTGTTTCTAAACTCCTCGATACGACGCGTGTCGTTTGCTGCCTTTCTTACAGCCAAGATTCCTCTATCCGAGTTCACACGACGCCGATAACTGTCCAACAGACTTGAATGGTGGTATCTGCTCATTACAATATTCTGTCCTTAAACTGGAGATATCTAGACAACTTGTGGTTCTTCTGACATTTCTTTCAAAGGGATGTATAACTAGCCGTTTCGACTTCGGTCTTAGTCTATCTTTTAACGATCTTCTTTTCTCTTTATTTACCAATCTCGCGTTTAGCTTTGTTCAAGATACGCGTATGTATATCATTTATGCCACATACGATGGAGTTGGTATCCTGACTACCCGCATGTACACAGAACATTGGCAGTCTTTGCACTACATCGTACAGGTTGACGTGTTTATGTGTCAGCTCGGAGTATACTGGTATAGCTTGTTTCTGTTCAACTTTGTTTGAAGTATTAAATACTGCAGTTTCCAGAAACAAGGTGTTGCCACGCAACGCCATGTGACTGCTTCTCTATATGTGAAGTTTTAACCTGTATTCAAATACTTTTGTTAAAATACACCTGCGATAAATAAAGACTAAAAACAACAATATGTCATATTTAATAGTATTAGTAATTATAAATAGTTTGGAAATAGACCCGCAATCATGGACACTCTGTAAAAACCTTGTATTGCATTTGTTATGTTTCTTTAGATTTTCAATTTGCTGATGAGTGACTTTTGCTCTCGTTCAAATTTTCAATTTGTGGTCAAACAGCCTGTTTACAATATAGAAATGGATGTGGTTCATGTTGCGAGTCCATTCCAATTATATATCCAACTGCGCAACGTGCATGCGATAGATCAGTTGAGTTGTACTCAAACAAAGCCTTTCTGTGTACGTTTCTATAACTTGTGTCTGTCCAAACCTTTACCGTGTGATTTCGAAATCGGCTGTTACCTGCCGATGATATAGTTACAGAATAACAAAATCCCAAATCTACTGTTTTTGGTGATTTTCTATTTATTAAAAATAATAAGTATTTTTTTAATTGCTTGGACTCTAAACCCAATCAAGGCCTTAAACTATATACCCAACGAAACACAGTGAAATATATACATCAATTAATGGAACAGCTGCCAGCTGTTAGAAAAATTGTTTTTCTTCTGATCAAAATGTCACCTTTGCTTTTGAGAGCACCGAGGTGGAGAAAAGCCCAAATACTAACAACATACCCATAACTCCACGCTGAATTTTTGCTATTATTTTATTTTGTTTTCGAAATGTTCACTAAAGAGTTTGCTAACGCGACGTCACACTTTACTCATATCCAGCTTGAAACCAACTTTCTCTTCTCTTCCCAGTAGGCGAAATTTAACATCGACAATAAATTCAGCTTTAACTTTATTTTCAAAAGTGCCAAAAAAAAAGTATAATAAAAATGATGGTGAGAATAAAATTGTTATGATTTGAATTTTAAAAGACCATTCGGGTTCAGATGTATACTAATTCAATTTAAAACCAAATATTGTAATGGTTGTCAGATACGATCAGGGGAAAGGGGTGAAGTCATACATAACGTTTTTCATCTATTTTCTAATTCCTTGTATTGATTCAAAACGAAGAATTAAAACGAAAATGCGGTCAGCGATTCAAGTTAACAATTTTTTTTTTTTTTACGTCCACCAAACAGAATAAAACACTCGTAGTTTCATATTATTTATATCTTTCTCTTTCGCATTTCTCAGATCTTGATATGGTAGTATTACTTGTGATAAAATCGTGTTCAATATCCCGGTGAGAGCTGAAATATTAACAGAAAGGAGTCCCGCAAGGCACACAGTGTTTGAACAGCGATTGCCTTCAAGTTAATTCAATCTCAAGACTGTTTCTCTAGCACGCTGATCTAGAAACAGCAATTGTTGGTACGACAATTTATATATGGAAAGACATAATGAACGAAAACAACTAACAAAAAGCTGATGGCTAGATTGAAACGCGAATAATTGTATATTAATTGTCATAGTGCGCTATAGCTTATCGACAAATTTTAAATAAAATAGGTTTTATAGATCTTTTTCCATTTCAAAAATACATTAATAAAAATGGTTACAAAACTTTATGAATAAACTCTTACCAAGAGTACATAAGGGACAGAGAGGGAGTCTTGGTAGAGGTCTTGGGATATGTGAATTTCAAAAAAGTTATTTTTAGTAACACGGAAACAGTTGGAACCAGTCTCCCGCGCTACTGTACGCTACTCGCGGGAAGAAACCACAATGGACCTTGCAACTCCATTTCGTTCGTTGACAAAAGTCATTTTGAGAGTGCTGGCAGCTGGATTTTAATACCTGTTGATTGACACCAGTCTCAGTGAGAGCAATAATAAGGTGGCGGATGAGTGTTGTTCTCTAGGCAACTGATAAAAACCGAGGAAAAGAAAGCATAAAGTGCTATGATGAATCAAGGAAATTAAGGAGTAAAAAATTATATTAAACGTTAAAATTATTAATTTAAAACAAGCACATGCTAAATTTATTAACACATTTTTACAAGTCTTATTTAAAATGATCAGTTAAATATTATTTGTAAACTAGAAAACCATTTTCATGTTCTTGCAAACAAAATGTGATGCATGTGACATGACAAATGAAAACTGAAACCAAATATAAACAGTCTACATTTTCGAACAGCACAACACTGAGTGAAAAGCGGAGAACTCACACCGCGCTGTGTGCGTACGACCATCGACGTTTCCCCGCGCCCAAAGCTGGACCTGTGCATCCGCGCGTGTGCTAGTTTCAAATGAGTTTATTGTTACATCTACGATGCATTTTTGCGATTTATATGAATGGCATTGATATATTATTGTTCATATAATGCTCTGCTTAGTGATGACTTCGCTCGATCGACATTATTGTTGTCTATTTCTCTACGAGGTCACTTAAGTTATTCAAGATTGATTTAATCAACTGTAGAAGTTGATGTTATGCTGTTCGCCGTGAGGGTGGTAGGTTTGAGCTGACGTTTCGAGCGTTAGCCCTTCGTCAGAGCTTCGTCCACCAGAGTTCACTTAAGTTATTGCTTTGTAACCCCCGAATGGCGCGAAGCGCCACATGGAAGGTTTCGCATACTGTGATGTAACAGCATTTGTTCGTCCGTGTGCGTGTGTGTACGGGATCAGCCTATGGAGGGAGTTAAATGAGACTTGGTCTCTAGGGGTAGTTTTTGTTAATCTCCGAGGCCGCAAGATACTAACACTTACAAAAACCTGTTTAAGCCATCAAGGATGACAGCTTCGATGACAGCAGAGAACAAAAGTTCTAATTACGGAATACAAGAAGCTGCACGGGAATATGCACCAAGCTGAACACCTGCCACCCGTCTCTTTATAAATACAACGTGAAAAACTCAAGTTTTCGTTTTGCAGACAACGTGATCATGAACGTCGAAATACAAAGTTTCAGGTTCATCCTTGCTTCAAAACCAGAGTTATCCCTTGCGTTATCTGCAAACTAACTCTGACAAAGAAAGTTTCACAGATTGTATCATGTTATGGCAATTGTTCTGGTTTGCCTCTTAAAATTCAATATTTTAATTGTACCATTAATTTTGGTACATGTCTGGTAAATGTTGCGCGAGTGTATATGCTATGTAAATGTAGTGTGGGTGTAGTGTAGATGTAGTGTAGATGTAGTGTAGATGTAGTGTAGATGTACTGCAGATGTATTGTAGATGTAGTGTAGATGTAGTGTAAATGTAGTGTGGATGTAGTGTAGATGTAGTGTAGATGTAATGTAGATGTAGTGAAGATGTAGTGTAGATGTATTGTAGATGTATTGTGTAGATGTAGTGTAGATGTAGTGTAGATGTAGTGTAGATGTAGTGTAGATGTAGTGCAGATGTAGTGTAAATGTAGTGTGGATGTAGTGTAGATGTAGTGTAGATGTAATGTAGATGTAGTGTAGATCTAGTGTAGATGTATTGTAGATGTAGTGTAGATGTAGTGTAGATGTAGTGTAGATGTAGTGTAGATGTAGTGTAGATGTAGTGTAGATGTAGTGTAGATGTA
>JANUFV010107033.1:0-10114 GCA_024757865.1 Epizoanthus scotinus | reverse complement strand
AATTCTCAGAGTCATGTCTTTTATCTTTGCCTGAAGATCTTTAAGGTTCATTTTCTAAAATAAGAACCTGTTTCAAACTTTAGGCTAAATACATGTAGGTTCTTATGTAAAGGGGGTCTAACATGTTCTTAAATTCTAGGTTCTTATAAGCGGGTAAGTACTGCATTTGAATCATAAAAGCGAATTCTTGGAAAATATAGATGTAACCGAATGGTGCTATAATGCATTGACTGGTAACAAATTACTAACTCTAGCACAACACTACTTGTCTAAGGACTATAATTTAAACTGTTCTCTTTTCTGTTCTCAAAACAACTTCACCGTTTATCTTGTAGACCTTCACAGGCAACACAGACCAACACACCATCGTCTATAACCAGTTTCTGAAACCTATCAGGGCACTGTATCTGCGCTTTCACCCGCGGACGTGGCACGGCTGGATCTCCATGAGAGTGGAAGTGTATGGTTGTCAAGGTAAGAGCCCGTAATATAAATTTGACATACCTTGGGTATCTTTACATTTGTGTATCGAGTTAACATAAATAGCAGAAGATAATGCAGATATTCACTACTCCAGAAACAACAAAAGGACGGGGCCAGAGTTCTCAAAGGATCCCATGAAGCTACATGTATGGTGTAAATGCTAATTTGGTATGAACGAACAATGCAGAATCATTAGCCCGTACAAATTGTGATGTGATTCACATAATCCTCACCTAATTGCACTGTTTCTTAGACAAGATAAAGTAAAGTGTGTTGTGCCAAAACAATCGCTTGAAAACCACTCTTGATGAGTGAATGTTGCCTTCTTAGATCGTTGACGTAGACGGGGCCAGCCCTTTTATAGTTTCTGGAGTGGTGAATTAAACAGTTAGGGGAAACGGCAATTATTCTCGATTAAAGATTAAAGATCTACAGATGTAAATCGAGTTGTATCCTTGGATTTATCACAGCTTGACTAGTTAGATAGAACTAAAGTTTTCTTCCTTTAATAACTGTTTGTATCCTTTTTATTTCGGGTGTAGCAGTTATATTTGCAGATTACCCGAAATGATGTACATGTAAGAAGTAAAACTTAAAAGTACGAGTACATTTCTAACAATTCATATTGATACCACAGATATTCCACCTTTATTTTCTTTATTTAACGTATTTTGAATAGCTACCTTCTGCAACCGTGCCCTGGGGCTCAAGAACCGTCGTGTAAGGGACAAGCAGATAACTGTTTCTACAAGCTACAACAAGTACTCAGTAGGCCAGTTGGGACGACTGGATCAAAGGAAACGTAAAGGTTACGTTGCCGCTTGGGTTGCAAGACACAATAATCATAATCAGTGGTTTAAGATAGATTTCATTCGTCCAGTGGAGGTCACCAAAATTTGTACACAGGGGAGAGGAGATACGAATCAATGGGTTACACGTTACACTGTGTCATACAGTCAGGATGACCTACACTGGCAAATGTACAGATCGTTGAGTGCAGACAAGGTGTGTGTTCCTGGTTTGTTTGTAATTTTACCATCACCCTATCTTACCTTGGACAAGTGTGAACATAGCTGTGGACATCGTGCATCCACGTGGTATTTAACGCCAATACTATACAGTTGAAAGGTTGTCACAGAGAAAACAGGACATTATGATTGAATCGTTTGTAAGATACAATGATAACATCGTACATAACTGTCAAGGATGTAGCTAAGATTTCAAACAGGTGGAAATTTGACTGTTATGGGCAGATAATTGAGCGCCAAAGGTGTGAGCTTCTAGTGGGGTCCAGAGGGATAGGTGTTTCTCTCAAGTGAGGTTATTTTTGCCAGCTTCCGGCTTCAATCTACATCCCTGACTGTATGTCAGTTACTGTTTGAATATTTATTTCAAGGAATGTTTTTGTTTTCACATTGGGAATTTACAAAGAGCACCAAACATACATGTACAAGACATAAGGAATGGGTTATGCTGTAACTCTAATGAACGTATATATCCTTTGTTAATATATTATGTTTTAAATATAACTTAGCAATACGCTACTTTCCTAATGCAAATTTGTTCTCGTTCCAGTTCTCTCAGGGTTCATAAATTCCACAATTTCTTGAATTAATGAGACAAAACTTGGCCGAGTTGTTACACTTTGAACCCTGAGTGAACTGGAACGAGAACAAGTTTGCATTTGGAAAGTAGTGTATTGATTACTTTGTATCAATGTACGAGTTTAGAGTTTTTAGATTTTTAAATTATTGTATTTTATCATTATTGGTATGTATTTTTACCGGTATTTATTTAATAAAGACATTATTATTATTATGCATTTATGATAAATATTGATATGTTAACATATTAATTTGTTTTTTGTTATAGTTCTTCACAGCCAACAGAGACCAGAGATCTATTGTTTGCAATTCCATTAACCCTACAATCGTTGCCCGCTTTGTCCGTATTCACCCAAGAGGCTGGTATAGACACATTGCAATGAGATCAGAAGTTTATGGATGCAAAGCTGGTAAGGAAGCAATGTTGAACTTTGCTTTGCTCTTACATACTACGTCTTTAAATCAACGTTTAGGAATGATCCACAGATTGTCTACATGCAGTTTACGTGTACAAATGCTTTAAGGGACAAAATGAACATACAGATCAGCCTTCGATATGTCATTGCTAATGTAGGAAGCTTCGTCTTGTTAACACCAGAGTTGTTATAATTCTAAGATGTTATGATTTTTCAAAAAGGTTTATATATGTGACCAAGTTGGAAATACAGATCCTTCAGGACAGGCTAAGCAAGGGAATGAGAAAGCAAATCGAAGAGAAGGCAACTGGAACTTCAGGCAGCATCACTGACCATGAGCCAGGCTAGCACAGAACTTGCAAGACTGTCATAGAGCTTTATTGAGTATCACCTCTCAATAAATATAGAAGGCCATCTCATGACTCAACATAACAATAAAACAACTCCTATTTCGTGTTTCACATCATAGCACGAATCTGATGACACACCTACATGTATTGACAGGAATTTGAAATTAACTACGCAGAGAAACCTAGAATGGAACGATCTAACTCAGTAAATCATAAATATAAACTATGGAAAATTACAAACATCTTAATAACCGAGTGGCATGTCTGGAGAATATTTTGCCCGAAGTCTTGTTTGTGCAGACTGAGCGAAGCGAGGTCTCTATGAAGGACCAAGGGGAAATTATTCCGTTGTACAGATCGACCAAACGAGGTTATTAAGATTCTTATTCTATGGCCTTTATCTTGCTTATGAAATGTTTGCAAAGCAAATGATTAAATCCGTATATCAAGAGGTCTGAACAGTGAAATACAGACCTAACTTTCAGCAAATCACAGCACAGGGAATCTAGCTTGCCATATAATAAATGTATCTTCCTCTGTTATATATCAACCGACTATTGTACTTTGTATGAAAGTCAAAACAGCTCAAAACATAAACTCCTTGTACTCTTCTTAAATTACGCCGGTGATCATTACACTTGAGAATACATTACAAAAATAGACAATTGGCACCTACATGTATGTGAAGTTATCTGCGGCTTATAAAAGTAGTTTCCCAAGCAATTTCAACTTGGTTACATGTAACTTTAAAGTTTTATGGTATTAGTGCAAGAACATTTCTTGGCTTTGTATAACTTAACTTATTTTAGTAATCAGAATGAAAAAGATTAGAATAACTGTATTTAATTGATTTTCGTATAGATCCATGCCGTTCTCCCCTTGGCATGCAAGATAAGCGAATCAGCAATTCTCACCTCACTTCCTCATCAATGTATGACCGGCACCATGGTCCATGGCGAGCTCGCCTACAGGGAAGAAATAGCGGAGGAAGGGGTGCTTGGTGTGTCAAACACAATAACCGTAACCAGTGGATACAAGTCAATTTGGGAACCATTACTCGAGTGAAGGGAATTGCTACTCAAGGCAGATTTGAAGCCAATCAGTGGGTAACAAGTTACACCGTGTCCTACAGCACAAATGGAGTGAAGTTCTATCCATACAAAGAAGGTCGGAGTGCAAAGGTTTGCCTGCCCTGCTTTATTGTTTTTGTTCATATACAGGGCCCCACTTGATACCAGCCTGCGTGCTGAATGGGCCACCCTGTTTAAATAAAATGTCTACTAAAGTGTCTACTACATTAAAGCTTGTTTGTTTCTGTGCTTCTTTTCGGTTGCTTTATCCCGTCTGTCTTATTTCTAGCAGATTCCCAGGATGAAACGTTGGTTGATGTATTTGTGCTATCTGTCTGACTGTTTGTGTTTGTGTATGTGGATTTTTGCTTTGCGTCCCACTTTTTCTTGTTCTCGTTTTCTGATTTCTGTTTTCCCTGTCTCTCTCTGCGATCTCTCAGTATGATCACTTTGTGCTTTCTAGAGCTCTCTTTATCCATGTGCTTGGCTGTCTTTTTGCTGTCTGTGTTTATTGAGCTTGAATGTTTCTTTTTCTGTCAGCGTGTCTCTTGTCGAATCGTACATTCTACATGTACTACTCCTGTTTCTTATCTATCTATGGACATTTTTTGTAATTGCTTATTTTGCCTTTCTTGCAAGAAAAGTAGTGCGAGACAAAATCTTAGTTTCTTAAAAATAATTTTGGCTTGTTTTTGTAAGCTTATTGTTTATCTACAATATGTTTTTAATACAGATCTTCCAAGGAAACTACGAGCGCAACTATGTTGTGATTCACCGATTTTTGCGGCCTTTCAAAGCTCGTTACGTCCGTATCCAGCCAAGGACATGGTACAGTCGAATTTGCATGCGCTTTGAGGTTTATGGTTGCCGATTAGGTAAGCAACATACTACAATTCAAACAGTGTTTTATCATTCGAAACCAGTTGGCTACAATATCCCCTGGTGCCTTTAGCAAATAATTGAGAGCTGGTAACTTGTAACATATTTTCATAAACCCAGTGTTTTTATTTCAATAAAGAGATTCGATGAGATATCTTTGTTCTTTGTTGTTACTGTTATTAATGTATCTATAATAATCGTAACTACTTTTTAAAATCAGAACTCAAGATATATTTTCAAAAGGTGTTGATCTTTTATTGTATAAATGTAATGACCAATATAGATTGTAGTGTAAGTGTATATTTTGATAGTGTCCCCGATTAGTGAAACGCTTGTGTTTTGCTAGAAGTCACGAGACTTTAATAAAGTTATTATGATTATTATTATTATTATTACCTAGTAAGTCTCTAGGTTATTTTTAAATCCAGCCAGAATGTATTGTGATAGCTTCAAGGATGTACAGTCGGCGATGCTTCCAAGAGATAAATTGCTATTCAATGGATGGCACCTTTTGTTCCCGCATAGCTCTTTTCCACTGGAGAAAATTCTACACTTTTTGAAACCCATAGATTTGATTGAAAAAAGTTTAAAGACCCACTTTTAACCAAGATGTTTGAGAGAGCTTGTTATTATTTACATCTCATCGACATTAGAATGCGTATTTATTGTCACTGTGCACATGAGGTTTGGTGGTCTTGTTTGTTTGAGTAACAAAACGGAAACTGAAACTGAAACAAAATAACTTTAGAACATATTTTGAAGCACTTTTAATAGAAGTCTATGTGTCTATCTTGGGTGCAAATCGGTCTTTTTAAAGAACCATTTGTACCCAAGGTGCTTTGCACGTATTAGTGAATTTCTTGTGATGCAATAAATAAAATTCATGACAAAAAAACTATTTTTTGGCAAATTGACTTCTATTAAAAAGTGAAGTGCTAATCCTTTTGTTGCACGCATGTTCCTATAGGATAATAGGCCTAGTATTAGTTTTAGCTAATTTGATTCCGTTATTTATTAACGTGTGAATTACTGAAATATTTATACTTTTCTAGGTGTTCTTTGCAACAGACCAATGGGACTAAGGAATGGCAAACTTGCAAACCGTCTGATCACAGCTTCATCCAGTTGGAATAAATTCCATGCACCTTATCTAGCTAGATTGCAGAAAACCAAAGCAGGGCGCTTTGTTGGAGGGTGGGCAGCGGGAATTAACAACCATGCACAATGGCTGCAAATTGACACTGGTCGGCCATCAAAGATCGTGCGTGTTTCAACTCAGGGCAGACAAGATGCTGACCAATGGGTGACGTCATTCTGGGTTTCATACAGTATCGATGCACTTCACTTTTCTTATTACACAGCAAGTTCAAGTTCATACAAAGTAAGTTTGTCTGCCTGTGGCGATATACCAGATACAATGCCTTCAGAATAATAATAAAAAAGCATGTCGCAAAGGGAACTTATAAATACCATTTATATGAAATATTTAGTGCCTAAGTGCTAATTTATGTGGAATTCTGTATACAGATAAGCAGCATAATATATAATAATTATATTTATTTTGCAGGAAGAAGAATAACAAACCAAACGCATTAGCATTTGTAGTTATTTCAAGTAGTTATATTTTGAATATACACACTTTTTTCAGTTGATAAATTGTGGAAGTGAATACTTTAGAGTGGTCATTGTAAGAGATTGCAAGTGACATTTGTTATAGTTTGCTTTTAGGAAATGGACAACATTTTTATGTTGCTAATTGTACTTTGGATGCAAATTTGAGAGAGAGCAAGAAATGTTTGTGTTGAATCTCAAGGAGAAAGTTTTCAATGTTACTTTTATTTCTTTTTAGCTTTTACCAGATTAGTTTAAACTGCCATCAGTCAAGTGAGAAATTATTGTACTTACTTTGCTTGGTTATCATTTCTTTAAGATTTTTGGTAACTGTAATTTCACAATTCCATTTGTACCAGACCTTCCAGGCCAACCGTGACCGGAACACTGTCAAATCGCATGCCTTTGGACCACCAATTAGATGCCGCTACTTCCGAATAGTTCCACGAGGGTGGCGTGCACACATATCCATGAGGTTGGAACTGTATGGCTGCCATATCAGTAAGCAGTTCACTTTTGTACTGGATGGGCGTGGATGGTATAGAAAGAAAATACAATGCAGCCATTTCGGGAAAATTATTGTGCTTTTAAAAGTTAGTCTGAGCGTTAGTGTGAATGTGGTTGGCGCAGTTGGTAAGACCTCTGACTCCCAACCAGAAGGTCCCGGGTTCAACCCCCGGCTATTCCGACGGTTGTATTTGTGCGACCTTCTTTCGCCACACCGTACGTGGACAGGGACGTTAAGTCGTTGGTCTAGTCTCTCGACGTTCTATCGGGGGACTTAAAAGAACCCAGGGTAGTGATCCCAGTGTCGTGGTCTGTATGTACATTGTAATTGGCAGCCATTGGCACCGTATATAACGTTGTAAAGCGCATCGAGACGTTACGTGGGATGCGCTATATAAGCACCGATATTATTATTAGTCTCTCTATACGAGTACCGGCCTTGAGTAGAAGCTGCTTTATTGTCACTGAATATAGTATAGAGAGAAGCGAATCATACTAAAACATATTGCCACACATATGTATCAGCCACACATATATGTAGTTCATTACTATGGCCTAGTAGCCTATTGAATAACATAAACACAAAACTAATTTGAAGAAAGTTATGATCATTATTTCACAGTCATGTAATTGTGAGCTGAAGCTCTGAAGTAAGATAATTATTATTAGTAGCTAGTGTTTCAACACAATATTCTTGTCCTGCAGAAAGTTTCGTCCTCATATTGCTTGTTGGATGAATTGTGGAACGAAACCGAGTTATTTTGTTTTATTTTGGTTATGTTGTCTGTTGAGTAACAACCTGTTTATATTTTCCTTACAAGGTCGATGTAAGGTGCCGCTTGGCTTAGAAGACCAGCGACTCCCTTCAAGTGCATTTACTGCTTCAACCATGTACAACTATGCCTATGGGCCCGAGAGAGCAAGACTTAACCAGCGCAACACCAATGGTAGATCAGGTGGATGGTATTCACAGAGAAACGATCATCGCCAGTGGCTTCGAGTAGATCTTGGAAGGGTGACAAAAGTAACAGGAGTAGCTACACAGGGTCGGCATGAAGGACACCACTGGGTTACCAAGTACCTTCTGTCGTACAGCAAGGATGGATTCAAATTTTTGCCATATAAGGAACATGGAAAAGTCAGGGTATGCAGCAGATCTTCAATTTGCTAAACTGTCTTCCTTCTAATATCAATAATAACCACAAGCAATAATGTTGGTTTTGGATTTGCATCTGTGTAGATTTACAATACAACACAATACAACACAACACAACACAACACAACACAGCACACAACACACCACACCACACCACACTACACTACAATAACTATTTTTAAAGTGGATAATTCTCTTAGCTTTAAGCTAGTTTACAAGTGTTCCACAACTAAAATGACGTTGTCACATTCATGCTAAGGTTATTATATTGAATTTTATTGTGTTGTATTTCACATTATGGCATCGCATTGCATTGCATTGCATTCCCAAAAGAACATCTACAATGATGTGTACATACTGATTCAATTAAATGTATTTTCGTTGTTTTGTAGATGTTCAGCGGAAACTTTGACAGGTTTACAGTGGTATCGTATCGACTAGTAACAACAGTTGTAGCTCGCTTTGTCCAATTCCACCCTAGAGGATGGCGCAGTCACATTTCCATGAGGATAGAAATCTATGGATGTCTACCAGGTATTTATGCCTCTTTGAATCTTAATGTCTATTTACGTTTTTGTTAATATTTGCCATTATTTATACCAAGGTTATAAATATCGAGGATATTGCATTTGTACTTCCACAGTGTATTTCCAGGCATGATGCTACGTAGAGATGAGGGTTGGGGTGTGCAAATGAACCCCCCTTTCAGTCCCAGAAATTGTTTATTATTTCCAGATGCTGACTGGCGTAAGACAGTGTTGTAGAGACATGTATGTTTTAATATCACAACTCAGAAGATCCTTAATTCTGACCATTCTTCTTGGAAAGATTCGAATTTAAAAACTTGCTTAACTTACTTAATGTGTAAAGTATAATAGGACAAGGTTGATCCAGTAACCACTCACACATACGGTGTAGTGTTTAGTCACTGCAGATTTTAAGAGCATAGAGTGATGGTGATGCATTTACACATCACGTATGTGGTCATTGTAGGATGATAGGTTGTAGTAGTAATTTTTTTTCTTGATTACAAAACTTTAAGACTATTGCTTATGTTAAGTTTCCATTCTTTTTCGGCTAAGATATAGCACAACTTACATACTCATTTAAAATGTTGGCAGCCAAGGTTGTTATATACTGAGCTAATTGGACAGTCTAATTGTATTACAGGAAACCTTTGCAACAGGCCTCTTGGTATGCAAAATGGCCGTATCAAGAGCAAGGCCGTTAAAGCCTCGTCAGACTACAACCGAAATTGGGCTGCTAATTTTGGCCGACTGCAACAGGCCACAGGCCGCTGCTGGTTGGCAAAATACAATAATCACAATCAATGGATCCAGGTTGACCTCGGCAGGTCAATGAGGGTCACTGGTATTGCCACACAGGGCCGAGTGAACGCTAATCAGTGGGTGACTTTGTACTGGATTCATTACAGCCAGGACCAGGTCCACTTTGCGACATACCGGAAGTGGGGTAGTAACAAGGTAACACTTTGCAGTGAGAGCTTTTCTCAACTTTGCAATGACGAGTAAACTTTTTACAGGCATGTTCATTTGCCCTAAAAGTAGTATAGGGTGCATGGAATTACCCCCTTTTTTGCGGGGGAATATCATTAACGTGCAGCAAAAAAGGGGGTAATTCCATGCACCCTATATTACTCTAAAAGAAAAACAATAGCCGGTTAGGAAAAACGTATTGAATGTACCTTTTATTCCAAAGGAAAATGACATGTAAATTTCATAAAGAATAACGTTAGACAGTTTCGTTAATGTTAGTTCAAAGTAATAGTAGTGATCCCTTTTCATAGTTAAAACTGATAGATAAAATAAAGAATCCATTTAGGAAAAAAATATTTTTTCACAGGTGAGAGGTATATACTTCGAGAGTCTGAAAACCAACTTTTTTGGTTTTTAAGGGCTTTCTGCAGCGAGTTGTCAAAATCACACTTTTTCAATTTGAATGCTGCCATTTTGTGTGCGGTTGCTAAGCTGTGACGACAGTAGAACCACTTTCCAAACAAAATGGCGGGAGAGTGGTT
>JANUFV010107021.1:0-10506 GCA_024757865.1 Epizoanthus scotinus | reverse complement strand
TGAAATTACTTAGTAAATAAGAAATTGATAATGCAATGGAAGTAGTAAAGGGGGTAAGATCCCCAATTGACAGGAGGCACACTCCAGTTGGCTATGTAGATAAGTAAATCATAACAAATTGAAATTACTTAGTAAATAAGAAATTGATAATGCAATGGAAGTAGTAAAGGGGGTAAGATCCCCAATTGACAGGAGGAACACTCCAGTTGGCTATGTAGATAAGTAAATCATAACAAATTGAAAGTAGTTGTAAATAGGAAAATAATAATGCAATGAAAGTAGTAGAGGGGTGGGCTAAACCCCCAATTGGCAGGAGGCACTCTCCAATTAACTATGTACAAGCATAGCCCAGAGCGGAGCTTGAACTCAGGATCTCTGGGTACAAGCACAGGGCAGAGTGGAGACTGGACTCTAACTAGAATTCCTGAGTTTCACCACCAGCCCACTGTTCCATGATGCCTCCTGAAATTAATTAGAAGTACTAGTGTTATGTAAACACACATTAATGGCTTCTGCAGTGCCATGCTGAAAATCAGTACATGAGGTACACAATAATTATGTGTGTGCTAGATTGTTGAAATTGACGATTCTAACTATTTGCCTGTCAGTCTATCTGCGGCTAGTTATGTAAACTCTGCCTGCTATGCATTGGTATCTAACATATTTGAAATAAATTTCAGGTAACCAATGCATACATCACCACTCGGCTTGGATCTGTGGAAGTTGTTGTCAGGTAAGTCGTCTCTTCTGCATCTATCAGGAATTTTTATACAACTATAGTCATTATCTTTGTAACTAGAGCACGTACAATAGAATGTTTCCAGATGGAATAATTGACTCCAAAATCTACTAAACAAATTGCTTTAATTTATAGTTTGTGTTTGGTAGAGATGTGCTTCTTTAAAACTGAAAATGGATACATGTCCAATACATTTTATGGCATTGTTCAAAAGAAAGAGAAAATAGATGCAGCGTACAGATTTTTGTTACATAATTCTGTGTTCTAATTTTCATAATGTTTGATGATTCATGTGACATTAAATAGTGAACTAATTAGTTATTTTTTGCTGTATGGTAGTTGGTAACATTGTGCCCTTCAATTTATACATCCATGTACCCTCCATCCAATTCTTATGCTACATTAGACATTTGGGCAAAGGTTCTGTTAATTGATTATCATTGATTGCAAATCAAGGGTGGGGTACTCCCACATATAACCTATACAGGGATGTGCTGACCTTTAGGAACAGTTTATCAAATTTTGGCTTTTGGGGAAATTTGTCATAAACAGGTAATACAATTTGTACTTTTAGCTAACTAAGGTTTGTGATTTAGACCCAAATAATTAACAGGGATAGGATTTTAGAGGCTTAACAGCACCCTCCTACCTAACCTTGGGCTAAGTACCCATCCCCCCACCCTACTCCACCCCACCCCCAGGATGTATATGCTGGATACTCTTTATAATGCCTAGAGGTGCACATCAGTCTTGCCACTACTGCATTATTTGTGTCCAGGAAAGGAGCTGATGATCCACTTGACGATGCAGGCACAGTACAACAGCAGCTTGACCAGGTTGGTTCTTAACACTTGTCCTGCCAAATTTTTAAAATTCAAAATTCTCAAATTTAATGAAAATTGCAACCTCATTCATTTTAAGAAACAATTAACACCAAACATTCCTACTAATCAAGACAAAGAAAATGAGTAGTTATTTTATAAGTTTTCATCAATCGCTTCAAAATTTAGGACAGTTTTTTATTTTAGCTAAGGGTTAATTAGGGCTTTTGTGTGCTGGAAATCCTGGAAAATTGAAGAATTTCAGTTTTAAAATCTAGGCCTGAAAATCACAGGTTTTTCATGAAACGTTGTGGAAAATCAGATGATTCACTTGAAAGAGCTTCAAGAGGCATTAATGTTTGGGACTTTTCGGGATTTCTAGGTAACTTTGATTTTCATAAATATTGTCATGCAGAGTTGTGGAAAAGTCATGAATATATAGAACAGGGATGTTCAAACCATATAATTGTTTCAGTGCTTTCACTTCTAATTCAGTTGTCAGCACAAACAACTAAAGGTAATAGCATTTAAAACTATGACCTTTAACCTACTTAAGAATTGGGCTGGTGTTTCCATAATCTGCAGGGGTTTTTATGGGATGGGGTGAGTGGCCCAAAGCCTAGGCCCAATCTAGGGGACCAGGTACTGCTCTTTGTCTGACCCTTTACCTTCGACCAATTCAGCTTGGTTAAACCTGCCAGGGGCCCAAGCCCCCGCCGGCACAGCTTTTGGGATCATGAAGATGTTCAAACCACTCGAGCGTGGGAAATGGATATTCAAACAACTATATAGTGAAATAGTGACAAGATCAATCTTATTGATTTGTTGATAAAATTGTTTACCACACTAAACAGTAGCTACATGTACTACAAACTAGTAGACAGTTGATATGGTACTACATTGTAGTAAATATTAAATCAATCAACCAGCACTTAACATTCTACATGTATCACACTGACTCATAAATAATATAATATTACTTGAGTGAGGTTACAGTCACACACTATTCTTTTAGTACACAAGCTGTGTGTATCATTCATAAATATTTGACCTTGTTTCACAATCTATGCTCACACCCCAATCTTAGACTACATAAACTTTATCTATACAGATAGTCTTGTCGGCTAGCTGGTTCACTTTGTACTTTATACAGACCCTGTATATTATTCTCAACTGGACTTGCCACATTGCTTCCAGACAATTTGTGACAGCGTTGTTATATTATCTCTGTACGGAGCATTGTACTGTATTCTTCAAGCATCCCATCGGTTTATGGTGCATATTGTTGTTGTTTTAGCTTTCCACTATTGGCCGATGTGAATATGAAAAGACATGTACCCTCCTTATCTCACACTTCGACCAAGCAGCACAAACGTATCAGGAGTTACACCAGAATCCATCCCCTTCTGCAGATGATTTAACCATCCAAGAAGGTAATGACAATCTCAAAATTATTACTTGCTGTTAGAAGAAATATTAGTACTTGTAATTTTGCTGGAACCCCTGTATGATGATGATTACATATGGTGGTTCATGATGATTCTATTCACAACATAACTGTTCTTTTAACATAACCAGTAAAGGTAAAGTTACGTTACATGTATTTAACCTTGGTAGTCCCATCAGTTTTGAAAGCTGGTTTTATTTGAAGCAGACGGTGCGCGCTTTACCCCCTCACTCTGCCAGTGCTCGTTTTCAAGGTGTTTAAAGCTCAAGCTACACGGAACAGAGAGAAGTCAAAACAGACGTTGAAGTCACTGAGAATCAAACCTTGACCTCTCTCTCTGAAGGCTGCGCACACACTAACCAACTTAGCTACACCTGTTTAAAGACTAAATGCATTTTCATCTTAGCATAATAATTCAGCTGTTTTGAGCTGTAAAGCTCTGAGTAATAATGCAATGTTTGTTGTGACCTTTTATCTACAGGTACTGTATTTGTAAAAAAACCATAGCTGTATATTATTTTGTGTGTGCAAAAGCAGGAATTTCACTGAATAAATTGAAGCCAAACTTAAACTAAAATAATATTCAGCTACACTATATTATTCAGGAGTGGATCCAGAAATTAAGAAAGGGGGAGGGGAAACAGGGGCTGGAATTGTGTGCCTGGCGTCCAATGAAAGCGTTCTACTGCATTTTTGTTATAAAACATTTGTGAGTACCTGTATTTTGACTAAATGAGGTGCTGCAGCCCCATAGGCCCCTCCCCAATGGTAAATCTGCCACTGTTATTATTATTTGTATTATTATTATTAATATTATAATTATTATTTTATTAAATTGTATGGTGTGTGTCCATTTCCCAGGGCAACTTACTTGGTTGGTGTATATCATTGGGTCGGTCATTGGTGGGCGTGTCACCTATTCCACTGTGGATGAGTACGATGCACTAGATGGGGAACTTGTGTGCAGGTAAACTTACTGACTGCTGTATATTTGATTACAAATTAAGTGGCTCCAAGAACATGTGGATTTGTTCAAATTATGCACATTACAATATTTTATTATAGACTTTATGCAGTGACTTGTATCAGTAGAGAGGAGTTGACAGACCACAACGTCGGCATTAGAAATACTCTTATCAACAAGTGCTTGGGTTCCTTTAAGTCCCCTAGTAGAATGTTGAGAGATATAGACAATGCAGAAATACAACCCTTGGGAAGGCGAGGGATGGTATTGAGTAAGAACATGAACAGTTAAACCTTACACAATGCAGTTCTATTATGATGGCAAGGTAATTCTAGTCAAGGTAACTATTTCAGATACCTTTTCTGACAATTGTGGAAGAACTACATGTAGATTAAGAAATAAATGCATTAAAGTAACAAGAGTTGGACTAACCCATTAACCCTTTCAGCCCCAAACATGTCAAGTGACATGTTGCTAAATTATCCTTACAAGTCTCCATACATTTGCTATAAGCAGGTTGGGAGAATTTGGCAATTCATCCAAGAAAACTTGTTGTTCTGATCAGTTCCTCGATTCTCATTACCAAACTACTTATTTTTGTATTAATACGGCAAGGAGAAGATAGATGTCGATAAATGTCTGGGGCTGAAAGGGTTAACATTCATGAGCATTGTTTATTTCAGAGTTCTGCAGTTGATGAACTTGACAGACTCCAGGTTATCTCAGAGAGGCAGCGAAAAACTAGAACTTGCCATACTCAGCTTCTTTGAGCAATTTAGGAAAATCTACGTTGGAGACCAGGCGCAAAAAACCTCAAAGGTACATGGCACATATGTAGCAGTTTATCTTGTTAACTGAAGGTAATCCATTACAGGCTTGATTTTTGGCAACTACTCAACATTCCACATTCTGTTGTGGAAACTGTGGTTTTAGTAATGATGAGGAAAACAGTTACAATATTTGGTTGAATGAATGCTTCAATCACCTCCCCTGAAATTCCCAAGAAATAAATAGATAATATTAATACTTTCCAAGCATTTGATAATAGGCAATGGTGCCTTTATAATGTTCCGACATTCAGTGAAAATGTCTTTTATTTAAAGTCAGGGAATTTGTGGATATTGTGTTTAATTATTATAAAGTTTATTATTTATTTTGATTTTGGTCAGGGAAATCCTATTGTTTACTCAAGTCAATGAAAAATCGAGGAATTTTAAAATATTCAGGCTTTTTTTTTAACTGAAGCAATCTTTTCTTCAAAAACGTAATGGTTGCATTCTGCCTACATGCCAGTGATCCATTCAAGCTCTTTTGAGTTTGTTGAAGCATGTCACTTCCTCAAATGAGGGCAGCAGAACATTTTCACTAATGTTTATTTGTTTGCATAATAAATCCAGTCACAAAGCATTTGTTTACCAGTAACACTTTATTGAACCTACTAATTCCATGATTTTATATGGTTAAAGGGGCTATGCCACGGCTTTTTAATGCCATTTTGCGATGTACAAAATTCTCCACAAATCAAATCAAAGGAAATCTAAAAATAACAGGTTACATGCTAGAAAAACATAAGAGTGATTATGATAAGTCGTAAATGAACATGGATGGTTAAAATTGGGGAAGATTAAAACGGATTACAAACTCTCCATTTCATTTCGGTCCAGTCTAGACATTAAATAAGATAATACATTCGCTGTCAAAACCGTGTTTCTTGTTTTTAGACACTTTGTTTTCACAATATCTAACTATTTTATCATGTCTTGTTATTGTGTTGAGATTACAACATGTGTTTCATATGACTGTAAAGGCTTTGTTCCTGACATGACTAGAGAGCATGCGCATTACCATGACATAACCCCTTTAAGGGTTCTGTGTGTGAAGACAGTTTGAGTTCAGTGGTTTTATGATAAACATTAACTGCACATAGACAAACATTACTCTAAAATATTTCCATCTTCTTTGTCTGTGTACTTCAGGTGTACAGAAGATTATCAGAAGGGCTTGGCCTTCAGGATGAGTCCATGGTTCTTAGTGTATTTATTGGTAAAATGTAAGTCTGATACTCTTGAGTTTGAATTACAACTGAAACTCAACCAAGTTTAAGAGGTTACTTTATACATTACAATGGAAATGATCAAAGTTTGCCATTTATAGGGACAGTAGGTGGTAGGAGTGGGGGTAGTAGGGGTGGTTGTGGTGGTAGGGGTGGTAAGAATGGTGTTGGTGGTAGGGGTAATGGTGGTGGTATGAGGGGGTGGTGGTGATAGGAGTAGGGGTGATGGTAGGAGTGGTTGTAGGGGCAGTGGTGGCAGTAAGGGTGGGGGTACCGGTAGGGGTGATGGTAGGAGTAAGGTGATGGTAGGAGTAAGGTGATGGTAGGAGTAAGGTTGTGGTAGGAGTAAGGTGGTGGTAGGAGTAACGTGATGGTAGGAGTAAGGTGATGGTAGGAGTAAGGTGGTGATAGGAGTAAGGTGGTGATAGGAGTAAGGTGGTGGTAGGAGTAAAGTGGTGGTAGGAGTAAGGTGATGGTAGGAGTATGGTGATGGAAGGAGTAAGGTGGTGGTAGGAGTAAGGTGGTGGTAGGAGTAAGGTGGTGGTAGGAGTAAGGTGATGGTAGGAGTAAGTTGGTGGTAGGAGTAAGGTGGTGGTAGGAGTAAGGTGATGGTAGGAATAAGTTGGTGGTAGGAGTAAGTTGGTGGTAGGAGTAAGGTTGTGGTAGGAGTAAGGTGATGGTAGGAGTGGGGTAGTAGGGGTGGTTGTGGTGGTAGGAGTGGTGTTGGTGGTAGGGGTAATGGTGGTGGTGATAGGAGTAGGGGTGATGATAGGAGTGGTTGTAGGGGCAGTGATGGCAATAAGGGTAGGGGTGATGGTAGGAGTAAGGCTGTAGTAGGAGTAAGGTGATGGTAGGAGTAAGGTGGTGGTAGGAGTAAGGTGGTGGTAGGTGTTACGTGATGGTAGGAGTAAGTTGGTGGTAGGAGTAAGGTTGTGGTAGGAGTAAGGTGATGGTAGGAGTGGGGTAGTAGGGGTGGTAGGAGTGGTGTTGGTGGTAGGGATAATGGTGGTGGTAGGAGTGGGGTAGTAGGGGTGGTTGTAGTGCTGGGGTGGTAGGAGTGGTGTTGGTGGTAGGGATAATGGTGGTGATAGGAGTATGGGTGATGGTAGGAGTATGGGTGATGGTAGGAGTGGTTGTAGGGACAGTGATGGCAGTAAGGGTGGTGGTAGGGGAATAGTGTCATGATTATTTTACAACCAGTTCTGAATTGTATCATTATTGATATGGGTTGAGAATGGACTACACCTCATTCTTGTCAACAAGTTACATGTACATTGAAGGAAATGATAATGGTAGCATCATCCATACTGAACTCATGTTTATCAACTCTTCTATCATCAGTATCACAAACATGAAGTATTGGGGTGGCAGTGAAACGATCATCGTCAAGACTTTGCAGCTGCTTAGTGATCTCTCCGTTGGATATCCTTTGATATGTTTTTACAATGTGTAATATTCATTAAGTACATATAATTATGCTCAATTG
This sequence comes from Epizoanthus scotinus, assembly GCA_024757865.1. Lineage (NCBI taxonomy): Eukaryota > Metazoa > Cnidaria > Anthozoa > Zoantharia > Epizoanthidae > Epizoanthus > Epizoanthus scotinus. Next base: position 2,996 of record JANUFV010107021.1, on the reverse strand, counting down.
TGACCCTCCATAGGAAAAGACGGCTTAGCGCCTGCCTTCGTCAATGCCGTTTTCCATTGGCAATGGTGTTGATGAATTTCAATGCCGTTGGCCAACGCTTTAAAAGCGTTGGCAACCCGTTCATAAAGCGTTGGCAACCCATTGATAAAGCATTAGCAAATTTCTTCAAAGCATTGAAAGGTGATGATTTATTATAATTATTACGAATTGGGGTATTAATTTTTTATTTCTTGTGAGAAGAGGTTGCACCTACATGTAATTGATAAGGAAAGAGGACTTGTTCTTAATAAAATAATGATTTTGAAGCAGAGGTTATTAGTGTGGTGACATACATTTTAAAGGGTTTTAAATAGGAGAAGATGTTTTTGATATTCTTGAGCCTTTTTGGACTATGCTCAGGGTTAGAGATGAATATTGGAAAAACAAAAGTTGTTTGGGTTGGAAAAAAAATTGTTACCATATTAGTTCCTTTTTTAAAGTGCTTTCACTGTTTTAGGAGTTGATTTGTCTTGTATTTGTATTCCTAAAGAACTTCAAGTGATAATTACTAAAACGTTTTGGACAAGTAGAGAGTGTCTGTAGGTAAAATAGTTACATACACACACACACACGCACACATACACACACGCACGCACACACACACACATACATACATGTACATACATACACACACACACACACACATACATACACACATACATACATACATACATACACACACACATACATACATACATACATACATACATACATACACACATACATACATACATACATACATACACACATACATACATACATACATACACACACACATACATACATACATACATACATACACACACACACACATACATACATAAATACATACATACATTAGTACATACACGGTACATTTATTCACGCAAGGAATTCGTTTGCATCGAATTTTTTGAGAATAGAATATACGTTTTAGATTTTTTTTACTTTGCAATAACTTCTGAAAGCTCGGTATACGAGTCTGTCGAATCAGACGATGTGTAATATCGGTTGACAATCGGAGTGCCAGGAATGGACACGGCAGCTTTAAACTGAGACAGCGAGTCTGCTTGGAGGAAGGCTGTTGTCAGGTTTCCTGATAAAGTATTCGATTTCAACACAATCGATTTTCACTCCCCCCTGTAATTATCCCGGTACCGGCGGACTAATATACTATTCCAAAAATACACGTCTATACTTCAAAGCCTTATAAAATGTTGATAATATTATTAATATCCTCAATACAAACTCATAGGTGATTTTCAAGACGAAAGATCCCAAGTACATCATGGACAACTTCGGAGCACTGATGATATACAAAACCTTTCATAGACTTGCTTGTAATAACAATAAACATGTAAATGAAAACCAAATAGAACGTTATTCACACTTGAGACGGCACAATTGCACGAGGCAGCAGCTGGTACGGTGAAGGGTTAATAGTTGAACATGTCAATAGATCGTGGAAGTAAGAACAACACTGCTTTGACGGCGCACGTACTTTGGGCATGAAAACAAGTACGATGAATAGGATCAAGGAGAAACCACTTCTGCGTTTGGCGTCTTTGTGTACATTTGCACTCAGGCAATGTAAGGTGATGTGTGTGTGTGTGTGTGTCACTGTGTGTGTGTGTACGCCGATGTGTATGTATGCCGGTGTGTGTGTGTGTACGCCGATGTGTGTGTATGCCGGTGTGTGTGTGTGTGTGTACGCCGGTGTGTGTGTATGCCGGTGTGTATGCCGATGTGTGTGTATGCCGGTGTGTGTGTGTGTGTGTGTGTGTGTGTGTCACTGTGTGTATGTGTATATTGGGGTTTAGGTATAGGGAGAGTAGGTCTTTATAGGAATCATTTGTAAAGAAAGATGTCAACTGGTGTCAACTGGTGCCCAGAACCAGCCGAACTGTACCTGCAGTAAAATATTCTGTATTGCAACGATGGCAGAGATATCTTACCTAAGCCAGGCCACTCCTTTCTCTCGGCTGGTGTCAGAAAAACAAACGACTAAAAACCGTGATTAAGAAACGTGAAGGACACGGACGTGACTGTAGCAACCGGCTGCATGGCGAGCTATTTTAGAACAACGCGTTTGATTCACAGTGGAGTCCAGCTGGTATTAACTAAAATAGGTGATCTGATGCGACGTAATTGATGAGACAACATGAAACCTATTTATATATTCATTTTCACTTAGGTAAAGAACTATTTGGTCTAAACGCAACACAGAACAATACTGACTAAGACAATGTGAAAACTGAGTGAGCTGAGGGCGCGGTCCGCTCTATTTTCCGCATTTCGTCGATAAACACAAATGATTGGTTCAATAGCAAAATCGCACTCTTGTGACAATCTCAATTTATTTTTAGATGTGCAGAGCTTCGGGTCAGAATATCGCTAAATAACTCGGAGCTAGCAAGACTCGTGTACACCAACCTGTTGACATCTTCATATTCCAGCTTAGTGCTGCATGTCCAGAAAAATGTATCTTGATGAAACTTGACTCAGAGCCAAATAGCAGATACTGAACTACTGTCTACGTTTTGATTGGAACTTGAAATACATCTGCCAGGTAGTTCCCAATGGTTATAATGTATGTGTGACGTTTAGGGGCAAAGCGAGAAGGATGGGGGAGAGGCTAGGGATTACAAATCAAACCTCATATACACCCCTCCCCCCACAGGACAAATTCAAGGATGGGTAGGCAATGCCATGAAGTGGTACTGGCTTTGCTCTAAGTCGCTGGAGCATAAAATGTTGGTTGAATATGATCGATAACGTTTATCTAAACCCGGTCTAACCAAATCAGGCAACAGAAATAGAAGCTTCACTTCAAACATACTTGGTCAACAAGTGGAATACCTATTGCAATAAGCGGCTCATGAACGAACGCATTTGACCGTGACTCCCTAGTGCAGTGCCCTGCTGTGTTTACTATGCAGACTGAGTAACTATGGTAAGTGATTAGCATTCCTCTCACG
>JANUFV010107010.1:0-10115 GCA_024757865.1 Epizoanthus scotinus | reverse complement strand
TCAACTGATTGTTATTTTCTTGCAAGAAAACAAGGCTCAAAGAAATCTGCCCTCTCATTCGAACATTGACTGTATATCAATTTTTATTCATCTTAAACCCCATCATTTGACACATAAAAAATTTAGATTCTTAGAAACTAGTCTACTACATATTATTCTTGGATGCTGTGATCTTTTGTCGAGAGTTTTAACGTCCATTTATATACATATATAGATTATGATTGTTGTATATACACACTGCCACTTCCCTGTACGTTGCGCGTTTGTTTCGCAGTGAACGATGTCTTGTGCGATACTTACAATGCGCCTTTTGTTGGCCTCCCTCCGTGTGCTCACGCGAACGCTATTATCCGGGGGGCGGGTACTATCATAAACCTTTATACGGGTAACTCCACATAAAGTCCCGTACCGTTGTATATATCACTTTTCGTCTAAAAAGGTAACCCTTCAGATTATACCTGTACTCAAAATATGGGACCCTCTTATATACCTAAAATAAAAAATGCTGCCCATTTATACAAGGCAGTCTATACTCTTTTTATATTATAATCACAAAACATGAATAAACTAATGATATAGCGCTTTGACAAATCGAGAAACGCGTTTATTTATCTTGTGAACAACACAGACCAGCTGCGATTGTCGGATACATTTGTGTATACCCTTTCAAATACCAAAACGACAAATTTCCCGACCCTTTTATATACTGTGAGCACGAAATGCCAACTCTTTCATACACTTCCAGCGCGAAAAAGGTACTCCTTTCAGGCGGAGCCTCCCCGTATGGCCCACTATATTTTCAAAAGTGGCAACCAGCTTATTATTATTCTGTTTACTGGTACTGTGAATCGTACACCCTGCTATTTAACACAAACATCATTTCTGTTCTATCAAGATTAAAATACCAGAAATTATTAACAAGGAAAACTGTTTGTTTACAAATCAATTTAAAATCTGATCGTTCCCCTATTTCTAAAATAGTCACGCGCGCGACAATCTTATAATCATATTATTTGGTGATTAATCGCGATATCGGGCAAGAAACGGAACTAGATTAATACATTCTTATTTCCTGCTTCTGAAGTATTGGTGGATTTGTTTCACAAAAGGATCGCTCAAGTGAATAATTGATGAACATTTTGAATGTTTGTATTCGTGTTGACTTGCCGTCTGCGCGTGTCGTGAGTTTGACAGCTAAACTGAAGTCTTAACGATATATCGCAAGCAAATTGTATTTCATTTGAAAGGCGATCTCTATTTTAAAATATCTCCTAATCCAGACTATTATAATAACCTATGGGTAGACGATCAACCTTTTGCCGCAATGGTGCAGCCGGTTTGTTTTAATCCCGCCAAGTTCACGTGCAACGCAGGTACCCTCCATTGACATTGTCATAACAACTTATTTTCATTGTGAAGAATTTGTCCCATGCAGTTCGCCCACATTTATTGTCGTTTTGAAAATTAGCTTTGATAATATAAATCAGACAAATACAAGGCGTCTATAGTAAATCGTATATTTTTTTGCGGAGTGTATTTTTTATTCTCTTTTTAGTGTTATTATGGTGTGACCGAAAGCAGCTCTGATAAAACATGATTAAATGCTAAATTCTCATTATTGTCGGTAGGGAGAATTTGCTTGTAATCAGCAGGAAATTTGACACATAACTTCCACTTCAGCAACTCGCAAAATCAAGTGTCCGGTACAAGATAGTACGAAGATTTATCATGGCGAAGAAGTCTACATCTGCAAGTACAGGTAGGTGAAAGACTTTAAGATACAGTGCATTCAGTTGCACGCCGATAACTGTTGGTTTTAATTTGTCGTTCCGTACAAATACGTTTCAGAAAAAGGATATTTCGACACCGGAGCTGGCAGAGTGTTTGCCGACACCAGCGGGAACGAAAGCATCAAGTCCAAGGTAACATAGATAAGTTTTGCATATTCGATTTTATTGTGATTCAGTGATGGATTAAACTAACTTAAGTTTGCTTTCCGTATTGCTTTAGGTCGAGTTTATTCGTGAAGCATGTCCTTCGCGAAGTAAGAATGATGTCGCATTAGTCCTGCAGTCCTGCGACCATAACGTTGAAGCAGCTATAAATTGTTTTGCAACAGGTAAACACAGGTTTTTGTCGAAGTTCTACAAGTTTCTGCATTTTGATGCAACTCTTGTTCTTTTATAACGAAATTTTAGATACGAAACAGCCGGTTACAATACAAACAACCTTTGTCGCTTCTTGCATGAATGAAGTAAATTGTATCGCGATTTATCAATTCGCCGTAATTTGAAACCGGTGGTTCCGTATTCTCTTCGTATGCTTGGGAACTGTTTCGACAAGAAACGGGCATTGTTTCTAAACTTTTTGTTTCCTTTCCTCATAGGTGAAGCAGACAATATATTAAAGGAATGGAATGTTCAACAAGGCAGGAAATGGAAGGTTTGTACAAACTTTATATTTTAATTTGTTCCAAGGCCTCTGTCACGGCAAAAACAGAGAGCATAGCCGAGACAGAGACTTGCATTGAGGGTATAACTATCAAATATTTAGATGGGTCATCTCATGCATGTACTCTAGAATTTTCTTTCTGAGGTCATTGTCTTAATTAAAGTTATTCTTGAACTAAATAAATTCAAAGAGGTATGTAATCATTTTCAGTTTTTCAAATCTTTATGGTTTTTGTAAGATATTTGCAAAAGTTTCGAAGAACTTCAGTCTTCTTGTGTTGCATCGAGAGATGTTCAACGTGGAGTACAATTTACACACACTAATGTCAACAATTTTAGTGACAATAAATATCAATCTAGAGTTATCATTAGGTTTAATACTGGAGCCTAAAACTTAAAATAAGAAATCAACTGTAGTAAGATTTCACCAAAAATGAGAGCAATAAATATTAAAAATTAGAATTAATGTATTGATCTGTGCAAATCTTACTCTTATAGAACTATTTTTTTATTTATATATAAATTAAGACATTTAAATTTCTCTTCAGGAACATTTTTTAACAATAAATTGTCCAACACAAAATGTAAGCCCACAGACTTAATATATTCCTCGAACAAATCACAGAAATTAAAGTGCGCAAGAATCCAAAAGATACAATTTGTACCTCTGAATAAATTATTGTTAACTTTCAAATTTATGTTCTTGTATTATTTTTGAAAATATATATATATGGCCAAATAATTTTGCAACTAGGTTTGTATTTTATGGTGTAGTATGGACATAGTAAACTTATTAAACTATATACACAGGCATCCAGTGGGTGCAAAGTGTGGAAGGAAGTAGAGAGAGAAAAAATGTTTCACTTTTTCTCTTGCCTCAGCCCCCACTCGTGCTTCGCTTCACTTGGCCCTTGCTCCATCAGATGTCTCCTAATATTGTAAGGCATGTATTGTAAACTGAAGAATGAAAAAATTGTCAGCCTTTTCAACAAATTTAACCTATAACTTGGTCTTTAATTTTAATTCAATAAATAAATATATTTGATAGTGACATCAGGAATGTATCTAGGATTTCAAGTGGATGGAAATTTGACTGCTGTAAGTGGGTAACTGAGTGCAAAAGGTGTGAGCTTACATTGGGGTCCAAGGGCATATGAGGCTTTCTCAGCCAGTAAAATTATCTCTCCAGCCGGTCATTTTTACCAGTTTCCGGCTTCAATCTACATTCCTGGACATTACTTTCAACTCTCAAGAAGAAATTTAAATTTAATTGTCATTTTCTTTTTTGAAGTCATACAGTAATACACTACTTTCCTAATGCAAATTTGTTCTCGTTCCAGTTCTCTCAGCATTAATTAATTCCACAATTTCTTGAATTAATGAGACAAAAGTTGGCAGAGTTGTTAGATTTTGAACCCTGAGTGAACTGGAACGAGAACAAGTTTGCATTAGGAAAGTAGCATATTGTGACTGCAATATGTTGTTTTCAGAATGGTAACTCAAAAAAGAAAAGGAACAAGAAAAAACAAACTGAAGCAAGGAATGATGATGGAGCAGCTGGTGGTGCGACTAAGCTCGACGCAGCCAGTGGCTTAAACCATGGACCAGGTAGGATTTATCATGCATATAATTATACAGATACACAGATATTGACAATACTTCAAAAGGTAACCAATAGGACAGCAGAGTGCTCAATGCAGGGTTGTAGAGCAAGATAAAAATAGAAAATCTAAAACTTATAAATTATTGACAAAATTGTGTAGATATATACAGATATTTACCATCAGGTGCTCCTATAGGGCTTTTCAGCGACCTGTTTACATGTAGTGCTGCAGAGTTTACAACAGTTCTATCTGAGACGTTGAGTAGACTGTCCTCAGTATACAGATCACAACACTGGGAAATTAACCTACTCTTGTCGACAAGTATGTCGGACTTCTTTTAAGTCCTCTTATAGAATGTTGAGAGACCTAAGACCAATAGCTTTTAAAACGTCCCTGTCCACGAAGAGTTCTGCATTCTAGGCCGTGAGGAAGTGGGACATCAGTGAAGCAGTTTCCACGTTCTCAACAATCTAGAATGCCAAAGTACACAGGGTTGACCTGTATGTTTAAAATTGTGTTATCGCAATGCAATATATTGCAGTGTAGTAACATCAAACATTAATATTAACCATGGCTATGATTGGTGATTATGATATTCACAGGCCCTGTTCCTGAGGCATGTGATATCCGAGCGATCATAGATAAACACCTTTCAATGAAGTCACACATATAAAACAACTTATGGGCCAAAACTTGCAATTAATATTGGGATAAATTGACAACTGAATGCATTATTCACGCTTTTTGTGACATATAAAGGTAAATTATTTGACTATTATGCTATTTTTAAAAACTAAGTAGAAATTTTACATGCTTTGATGAAATTACAATCTATATATCTATAGAAATAAATGAGAGGCAGCCTTTTAACAATTAAAGCAACATAATTTAACTATTTTAATATTATCGCGAAGGTGGAGTTAAGCTATTAGAACTGCAATATTAAATATAAATTTTGGAATAAATATGACAATCAAATGCACACATTTGTCCCAAATAAATATAATCATAAAACTCTATAGAAATGAAGTGAGAAAAGTAGTTCCGAGTGTCTACTATACATTAAACAACAATAATGAGCTGGAACTAAATAACATTCAGAGTGTTACTTTTTTATTAATAGAAAGTCATGCATACAATATGTGTTTATCCACACTAGCTTTCTTCTGCCATTAAGGCCACTCCTTTACTCCTTTACTTTATAGTTAGTATTTATTATATTTATTTATATTATATTATTTAATATTGCTATTATTAGTTGCACAGCATCTTTGGAAATCAGTGTAAACTGAAAGATTTATGTAGATAATAAAGTCTATTATTATTATTATTATTATTATTATTATTAACGAGCCGGCTTCCCTCTGAAGAACCTAAAATGTATTGGAGGAATTACAGCTACATTTGTTGTACTGAAACATTGACATTGGTATTAATTATATTGTCAGAAATGTCAAGTGATGTTATTGTGCAACATAATGGCACTGATCGACCTCTTGCCTTGCTATCGCCTACTGATACGGCAGTAGATGAGATGTCGCCGTCCTCATCCTCGTCTGCTTCCACACCAGAAATATCAGTCCCTGAAGTACTTGTATCCATGATCCATGAGACACCCACAACCCATGAGACACTCGCAGCAAGTACCCAAGGAACATCAAGTCATCCCCCACACTCCCACCACAGACCAAGACTTGAGAGCAGGCATTCATTCTCTGGTCCAGATGCACTGAAGAAAACTGCTAAAGATCTCCAGAGATCCAGTGTGTCATTGTCAAGATTCCAAGTTCGGCTAGAAGCTGTATGTAGTGGGTAGTCTAAAGATAATTTGCACTAGGGTTAAACATTTGAAATGTGTGGACAAGATTGTTGAGAACATCCTGTCTTGACAATTAATGGATTTTCAGAATGTTTGAGGCAGGACAAGTTTGACAATCTGAGTCGTTGATGTTGGTTCAGTGATAGCAATTTCATACAAATTTCCGAAAAGGTGATTAATGATGACAATCGGATATTTAGTATTTGTCTGTGACATTTCAAATGTTTGTCTCTAGTGCGATTGGGGCCCTAGTGAGTTTGATGCACCAAAACACAGACCTGTGAATGTCATATATCCAATAGGTACTAGTCAGTTTTTCCTCATTTTGTATTTAGTTGGACCCATTTGAAATTCATAATGGTTGGTACTTTAAAATTTGTGATTTAGAGAGAATCAAACAATTCTGCCTCTGCACACCATAATGCCTAAAACATGTTTTTCCTTCCATGAACTACATTGTACTTATCTACTGTACTTAGTGTCCATAAATTTCTATAAAATAAATTAATATGTAGATTGATTGGTTGAAAGTCATTTTAAAAACATGATGAAAAAAATGGCTGAACAAAGCATAATTTCCCATATTTTCCATTTAGTTATTATAGTCTGTAACCAGAGTGCAAGTTTGTGAGAATGTGAAATAGCTACAAGTGTTACCACATCGCAGGGTGCGAAATTAGCGCTGTATTACCGGCAAAAGCCGGCAAATTTCGCTGTGGGCCAGTAAAATTGCTGAAAAATCACAGATTACCGGCCCGATCCGGTTGCAATAAACCAAGTGGGCCGGTAAAAATATTTCCTAATTTCGCACCCTGCATCGATTTCTTGTTCTCTAAAACTTGCACTCATGTTATTATAACTCGATGGAAAACACAGAAACGTTTTCTATTTATTAAGTATAACATATATATTTTTTTATTATTGATTTCAATGTTTACAATATCTACAATATTTGCGAGTTGAAATCACTAAAAATAATTTGCATAGATATACTCTTGGTAGTTTAAATATTGAAATAGGATTTTGTAATCTTTTCTATCATTTTTGTTGTGCTTATAGGAATGTGAAGATTCCTCTAAAGCAGTTACCAAGACTTTTATGAACCTGAGGAAAAGGTGAGTAAAGATTCTGTCTGAAAAACTGTTCTAGAGCAGAATAACTTAATTTTGTACAGCTCAGGAACTAACTTTTTAGTAGCCTTTGTCGACACCCCTTTCCCTTCGCAGTGCAGGAATCCCTCCCTTGAAAAACAGAGTGTAAATTATAGACATATATCACATTTTCATACCTCCCCTAAATTTAAGATAAATCCTCCACTTTCATTTATTTATTAAACCATACTTACATTCCATTCAATCAAATAAGCTATCAGACAATGTGGTCAGAAAATGGTTCCACAGCTCAAAGCTTTTGGTAACATGTTAACAAACCACAGTCAGTCACAGGGAAAATAAGCAGAGGGTTTCTACAAATCTATTCATGGTTTGCATGCTTCAGACATGGATTAGTCATTTAAAAATAGAAATATCTTTGATAATGCCAACAAAGTTTATTTTGGCCCCTCAACTCAACTCAGCTTTGATTGTTGTGTTATTTGTGAGGTAAGACTGTCGTGCAACAATATATACAAATAGATAAATGTGTTGGCCTGGGATAAGGGAAGTAAATTCGTGAAGGCAGAAATTAAACTGCTTGATCTTGAGATTGAAATTTCAATGAATGGCATAGGTCTCATTTTATTTGCATGACCAAGTACTATGCTGGGCTTTGTTGGTGTTTGAGCCACATGAGTTTGATGGTCTGTACAGTCATGTACGTATGTCAAATGAATGTTGAAATGGCACATGTGTATGGATTGGTGTAACTATATTCTTGCAATTTAAACATATTGTGTGTAATCAATTACTGAAATTTGGTTCATTATTGAAGATTGAATGAACGAGAAGAAGTGCTTACAACACAGATGACAGAATTCAAGAGTGAAGCAGGTATAGTATTACTTGTATTAAGAGTTCCTGTACATTTTTACTGCTTTCTTTTGAGTGAACCCTGCATTAAAGTGATTCAAATTGTGACTATTTGCTACATATCACTCAATGAGTCTGAAATTACAGTGAAATGGGGAATTTGGCTCTATAAACAGAACAGTCAGTAGGGGTACCAGCTGGCCTGACATCCGGAAAAACTTGTTGCACTTGCCAACAAAATTGTAATTTTCACCATTTCTTATGAAGAGAAGAAATAATTGGCACAGGTGGCAGAAGCAGTAGGGGCTGTTAGAGGCCCCCACATACAAGTTTTGGGGGTAAGCCCAGTTTTTGGTAGTGATTTTAAAGAAAAAATGACTAGTTTTCTAATTTTCTAGTTTTTAACTGACCCAATGCCCAAAATAATAATTTATTGATGAGAGATAAAAAAAAGTTGGTTAAGTTTCAGCACTTCTCCCCTCAACCTTTTATTTTGCTTCTCTGCCACTGATAGAAGAGGGTTTTCTAGCTGTTTAGAAATATTAGTGACCTAATTAACAGATTCTAACCATGATTTGATTAACTGTGACTAGTGATAAGCTTGCAGGAGAAACGGTTCAATTAGAGTACTTATTAAATAAATCAAAAGCTTGATGTATAAACAAAACATTACCAGTGAGTTATTATGTATTCTTCTGTTTTACAGTGTCTTTGTTAAAACTGAGACTTGAAAATGCTGCTGCCTTGAAACTGAAGGCTGAGAGGGTTGGAGGAATGTCTGAAGATGACGTGGCAATGTTGCGTACAGAGATAAAGGTAAAGAAATGTACTAATTTATAGCTTCAGAACACAGTACAAAATTACCGTAATGTCACCAATTTCTCATCTAGTACAATGTTTATGCTCTTGCATTATTTATATTGGATTTGTGACTTAGTATATTTCAAGATACATAAACATGTATGCAGACCAGCTTAAGCCCACATGTATGAATCAGACAATTATTTTAATAGCAGGATATCTACTACCAGTACTCCTGGAATATAGAAAATATCCTGATTTGTTGGCTGTAGTATATATTTATTGCAATCTTCCAAACACAATGTGCCTGTATGTGTGTCTGTTTGTGTTTGTTTGTTTGTGTGTGTGTGTGTGTGTGTGTATATATATATGTATGTGTGTGTTTGTGTGCACGTGTGTGTGTGTATGTGTGTGTGTGTGTGTTTGTGTATGGGGAGGGTAATTTAACTAAGCACATACTTTTTAACTATAAAATATTACATGCTGGATAGAGATCTATGTTTCTCAAACCCTTTGATGATTTGAACAGAGCTTTGTAGCTGAGAGAAAAATTGATGAAGAACTGGCAGAAACAAGAAGATTTATCAGAGATGAAGACAAAATGATTGAGGTATGTTTTTGGTGAATCCCTTGTTTCCATAACAAATATTTTTGTGACATGTCTAGCCAATACATTAGAATTCTTCAGTTGTAATTTCTAATTTTCTTGCATTCCTTACCAAGAATGTTTAGTTTTATTCACTAAAGCTGGCGTGATTCAGGGAATCTACTGTTAAGTAATAACTACACTGCTTATTTAGTTATATATCAAGCAAGAGAAGAAGTTTTTCATCACATCTTAAACAGTGAGAACAGACTTTAAAAAAACGATGTGTAGCAGATTTTTTAAAACTCAAGCTCAGAAGTATTTGAAAAGTGCTTGATATAACTTCTCAAACAGTTCAAGTTTTGGTGGAGAATTAACGATTGCAAAACCCAGCAGTTTTCCATCAATGAATGAGTTTGAGAAATATAAATCCAGTTTTTTCAATCAAAGAATAGAAAAAAATATAGAACTGAAAAATACTATTCACAAGGTGTTTTATTTTTTATTTATTTTATTTTAAGGGTGAAGTACAGTTAGAATAGATTAAACAAGGGATTATTAAGAACATTAGTTGGTTATAAATAGAGGTAAAAAGTTAACTGTTCATCTCATTTTTTCAATTACAGACAATGAAGACTTTTGGAGAAGGTGAGACAATATATTTATTATATATAAATAATATTTCTTGCATTGATGTAGACATAAATTATAGATCTATGCCCAAAACGTATGTGCATTGGATGCACACACACTTTCTGCCAGAGAAATGTTTTATAAACTTGGTGCTTGTGAACTCCTTTCAAATAGGAACCACAAAATCCGGTAATACGTGTCATCACATCAAAATAGGTGTTCTTCTCCTGAAATTACAAAAGTTGTGAGTGTTCG
>JANUFV010106999.1:0-10115 GCA_024757865.1 Epizoanthus scotinus | reverse complement strand
CGCTTTACTACCCTGTTGTCTGCTGCGATCGCTAAACGAGCCACGGAGCAGCAAGTGAGTGGTGAGCATGAGGTGACTGAGGTTATGAGGTCGAAGTCGATAAGTCCGAGCCACGAGAGTCACTCCAGCCAAATCTCCACGGGGAGCTCTCGAAAATAGTTCTTTTTTAAAAAAACTTTCAACTCCGGGCACTCGTCAATCTTTGTCTGCCAGAACTAACGAAACTGAAGGTGTATCTAAACATCTATACCAACTATGTTGGCTAGATAAGCTTCTAATTTTGAAGAAATTTATTGTATTTTGAACATTTTTTGACCGGTCAGTTATTAAAGTTAACAAACGACCACAAAGTCCTATTTTGAAATGTCTGACTCTTTCGGATTATATGCTGGAACAACTTCCTTTCTCTCGTGGCTCGGACTTCGGCCTCATCACTCTCTTGCTGCTTCGCTGCTCGTTTAGCGATCACACGGCAGACAAAGGAGACCGACAGCAGTTTAAGGCAAGTTTTTATTATCTAACTATGTTACTACTATTTAATACTACCACACCAAATCCTCTTTGTTGAAACAATTTTACTGCAAATCTTATTTCGGATACCCTGGGACATGCTCAAGTCCAGGGTTCAAGCGGGAAAAATGATTCCCTAATTTAGTAGATTTCAATTTTATACTCCGCCCCTTTGAAGGTCTATTCTCAGGTACCGGCAGGGTACATTTAGAATTTATGTCGTTCTGAAATATTATATTTTCAAGGACTGCAAAATGACACTGGTGAGTAGTTATCTTGTGGATACGGTTAGCCACTTATGTTGACGTTGACGATGCTTGCTTGTAGATAAGATCTTTATCTGTTGCGAAGCAAGGGACTTCTGTTAACCTTTTAGGTGTTGTTACCCTTGCAACCGCCATTTATATTGCTGTCTCTGCTGTTTCTGTTGCACTGAACTTGTGGAAATGATGAACTTTTGAAGTATTAGTATTCAGCGCGCGATAGTTTTAAAACACGGCAGTCGGTTATTCGCGAAAATGTTTTCCAAGCAAGTCCTATTTTACTTTTATATTTTATTTTACTGAGAAATCTGTAAATTATTTGTCTTGAGCCGGTTGGTGTTTCTACAATGATGTTCTATTTATTCTAGCATATATCTTAATGTTGAACTGCCACGAAATATATATTATGGAATACATTTTAAAATATTTTAAATTTCATTTTGTTGTTTCTTATGTATGTTTCTCAACACCTTTGATGCCCGCCGCAGCGAACGAAACAAGGTCTAAATACCTTCACGAGATCCAGGGGAGCGGAACTCTTTGGCCCGATCTCGTTATCCACTGTGCGGATAATGTACCCATTTACCTGTCTCAGTTAAACTAAAAAGAAATGTTTCACAACGATATCGGATCTGAAGAGCAGACGAGTTCTGAAAAAGCTATAAATTATGAAGGAGCTAATCTGGCCGCGGTGGAACAGGATTTTTTGCCTCCCAGCAGGTTGCTATTTTGAAACTGACGGTTAACCTGAACTCAAGTTGTTCTGCGGCTTCCACAGTAATCGCCGCGAGATCGAGATTTACATGTATTAAAACAGGCAGAGAGGCTTTCTGCATTTCCGGTGAGTTTCAATTTAATTCCATTGTCGTTGATCTGTTGGTTCTTTAGCAATTTTATCTCAGTTCCTCTCTAACTACTGAGAATTAAGATCTGCGGTCAGACTATATCGAGCTATCTTCCAGCGGACCTGCCGGTACCTCGACCTGTCAAAATCTAACCAATGAAAATATTCCGTTCCTCCATCAACATACGGGAAGGATTGCGGATATCCATTTTCCTGGCAGCGCGATTTCTAACTTTCTATCACTAAATCTTATTTTCCTTTATATACACGTAACACGTCGCCAACAAAAGCAAACAGCTTGTTCGTGATCCATCACGAACTGATTTTGGAGGTATTTCCATTCCTTTGTTTTCCTTCAGACACGACGCAAACACTGAAACATTCGTATTAAAACAGTGCGAATGGATAGAATTAGTTCAGTTCTACCTTACCCTTTTGTCTGCGAGCAATCGGCGACCCATCGCAAATAGTATGTGTTTATAAGCGTTTGTTTGCGACAAGTTTAGTATGTCTTTGTTAAAGTTCATAGCCCTTTGTCAGAGTGCGGAAACCGGCGGTGGTCGCCCGGTCAGCGCCTACCATTTCATTCAGTTGTTGGTAGAGGGGAGAGGGGAAAAATGTGTTCAAGCCAAACAGGCCCAAAAACGTTTTGCGCGAGACAAACTTCCGCCCCTCCCCCAACACCGATATCAAACGGTCTGTCATTTTGCAGTTGTGCAAAATGCAGTGGAGTAAAGATCGTTGCATTTGCTATGAAATTACATGTTCAATTATGCAACCCTAGATTACTTCTCTAGCCGAGGCTTTGCATTGAGGCCGACGGAAATTAATGTTGAACAACACGAACATACTCTAATTTAAAAACTGCTCCCCTTAGGAACTAATATGTTGTATATCTCAGTATAAACCTTTGATCACACAAAGGACTAAAGCTCTCGAATCTAGAATATAATTTGTTTTAAAAACCGAAATATTATCGTCCAAACCTTTTTGAGATTCGTAAAAAGTAAAGTAAAATGAAATGAAATTTGATTTTAAAAAGTGATTTCATTGTTTTACTGCACTATTATGGCTCAAAATAACCTCTAATTTTTAAATAAGATTTGAAGTATCTCTTTGTATTTTTTATAGATCATCTTTATTTTCTAGAATTATTAGCAAACTATCGATTTTTCACGACCTTTCACAGAGAAACGTCACGGCCAAGAACGCTTCCCCCCCCCTCCCCCCTCAACCCCCAAACGTCGGTCTGACGTTTCTCGTTGGCAAATTCGATATGCGAGGTTGGGGCCATTTCAGCCCGTATTTCTCGAGATTTTCGATTTCTAACTTCCCTCTCTATAAGATATAGAAAGTTAAACACTTCCATTTTCGACTCGAACCACTCTACACTCCGTGGTTTCTCGAAATGTCGCTCAATCGAGATTTGAATGCCGAAACATGTTTCTCCGAAGATTATTCCACAAATATATCTCATATTTGCTTCCGTAGCCCAAAGCCACCATTCCCTAAAACGCCAATTTCCACCTCATTCGAAGCGATTCAACTCATCCCAGTGTGCGTGGCTCACTCTCCTTGGGCGCTTTTACAAAACTTGCACACTTCTCAAGCTGTGTCAAGATCTGATCACTCATGTGAGGCTGGTTACCCCCGACATGTAGCCGATTTGAATAAATTTGAATTGGTTCTGTTTTGCCCACATTGATTCATACTATTTAGAACAAGGTCGGAGAGAGACCAACTGCGCCATGAGAAGTAGGGCGGGTGGATCAATTGCTGCCCGTGAAAAGACTGTGACTTCCCCCATGCAGTACAAGTCTTGTTATCTTACAGAGAAGGAAGTTAGAAATCGAAAATCGGCCCCCAACTCAACAGGGATTTTTGTCTGAAACAACAGTGTTTATTAATTGCAGTCGCCTATTTAAGCATTCTCCCAAACGAATATTATCCATACAACTGAAGTCTCTTGAATAGAATCCAAAATACAAATATTCGATATGAGAGATATAGATGTTATAATATGCAGTATAACTGAGTGATTAGACAGCGTGGGCTACCTGTGGTTTAAACAAGTTCAGGCCATGCCAATATACACACTGCGAGACGCGAGCGTGACCCGGAAGGCAGCAGGTTGGGCCGTATTTCCTGCTTATTGTTTATACGTTGAAACAAAAACACGTGTTATTTCAATTTCAGTATTTGACCAAGAGCAATCTCTATCATTCAAACAACTGAAAATACCGCAATATTACAGGTCTTGTGTTGTGGTAGACATTTTGTCTGTGGCCCTTCTTTTTCAAAGTGGAAACAATTTACACATGTCATGGCTAGTGAAACTGCCTTCAATTTATTTGTGGTCAACTTCCGATATCCAGCTGTCACAACACAAGTGATATAATGACTGTATTAAATACTAATGCAACTTACATAATCCCATATCTGATTGAATTCATTCCGTCACGCTCACAGCTTGCTGAAGACCGCACGTTGATTTACTTGTCAACAACATATCAAGAAGGTAACAGCACATAGCACAAAGTCAAAGCAAATGGAAGAAAAGGTCGACCAAGAAAAAGAATCCTGTACCATTCAAGAAGCTTTGGATGTACCTGAACAAAATCTTGACGAGCCACAATTCACTGTTAAAATTTCGGGCGAAGACTTGTCAGTTATTGAAAGCGAAGTTCCTCACCAGACAGACACGAAACTTGTCAACTGTGCTGATGAACAAGAAAAAGAGTTTCTCGCATTGCCACCAGGAAGTGAGCTTCAGCTTGGTTCTGAGTTAAACAGTGATGAATGTCGAATTTGCAAGTATAAAGGTGACGAGCTATTAGTGAGTCCCTGCAAGTGTTCAGGGTCTGCGCGATGGGTCCACGAGTCGTGCTTTGTTCGCTGGCTGAAACTTTCACACACGTCAAAGTGCGAAGTGTGCTTTCAAGAAATCACTGTCCGAAAACAAACCAAGCCGATAAAAGAGGTAAGAAAGCTCTGTTAAGTTAGTTTAAGTTTAATCTTTGAAAGTGACAGATTGAAGTGAATGTTTATACCGGGTTGAAGCGCACATGGCTGCATGAGTCTTTTGTTTAGATTCATTGTGGCTCGTGAGCGAGTTGTGACCGCCTGTCTAGTGTCTAATTCAGGCTTTTCAAATGTTAATTTTATCTGTGAAAATAAATTGTCTGCTTTTAATCTGCTTTTAATTACTTGACATACTGACATAATTTTCTATTTTCCTTTTATTGCTCACTGTTCGACTTTGATGAATATCGCGCTGATCCAAGTTGTTTATAGACACGCTGTTTTAGTTTTGATTTTTTAAAATACTGATGCGCTGGGGCTGCCTGTCAGCACTTAATGGCTTTGAAATTGTCAGGATAATATTTCTCGTGGCAACTAGTGTCCATTTACAGACTGACAAGAGAACTTTGGTAGTAGTATACGTGACACGGAAAACGGGAAAACTACAAATATTGAAAATGTTTGAAGAACAGTCATCTGGTCATAACCGGCTCTCAGGCAGGCAGCTATGAATAAGAAATTAATGAGCTGCAGGCCGATACCAGTTAACCAATACCTTTGTTTAGCTGATCAAGCACTCGTTAGTTTATAAACATGGCGTCCACTTGTTTTCTGTCAATACTAGATACTAGCTTACAAGGATGAGGCAATATAATAATTGCCTAGTGAGACTTTGTATTGGTTTTGTAACAGGCAGTGAACATATCTTAGCTTCACAACCAACCGCAATATTTTGCTATTTTGGCCGCTCTGAAGCTTAGGGAAGACTCTTTTGAATATTAATGACACCTGTCAATCATGTAATTTCTTCAGTTGGAGGGCATGAAAGATAAAACTGTGGCCAAACATACCGCCAATGTGCTGGTGCATTGCTCAGCAACTCTGCCGCCGTATTGGTGTCGGCGATTGTCATAAGAAAGCCTTCTCTAAGGAAAACGAATACAAAGTTTGGTTCATGTTTTTAGTATTTTAAAACTGAGACTAGATGCCGCAAGATTATAAGCTAACAGCATGGTGCATCAACTACCATTCTCGGGAACTTTATAGTTTTTTCACTCTTTTTTGCCCATATCAAACAGTCCAAACTGTCAATTGCATGGAAATGATCTACGTGAACTGAACCAGCAACCATATTTGCTGAACCATTTGCCTAATAAGTTCACTGCTGCCTTTAATCAAATCTTTATTTCAGCAAACTAAAATATTTCATCAAGTCGCCACCCAAATGCATCACAGATAACCGCACAAAATATAAATCTTGTACTTATCAATTTATGGGCGGGAAGATCTTATTCCGCCGTGAGTACCGCCCACCCGCCCTCCTCAAAGATCTGGCAGGAAAACAGGAATATTGGAGTTTCGATATTGGAGTCTGGTAAAGTTTATTGAATTATTCACTTCCCGGCCTGATCGTCAAAATATTGCTCCCAGGTGAACAGGTGGCCATCAGATATTGACAGCAATGTATACATCGGTTATTCAATTATTACATTCAGCCCTGCTTTCAAGTTGACAAAAGTTATAAAGTTAAGTTTCAATTCGTATCGGACAATAGGTGATATGTTGTCGCATATCTCATATTTTAAAATCAGTTAAGCTTCAGGCACATATATTTCAAGATATAAATTTTAAAAATAATATATAATATTATTTTAAAAATTTTAATTAGCTTTTGTAAACTAAAAGAGTTTAAGATAATCACAAGTTTTGGCACTAAGGAGTTTAACTCATTCTGATCTAACTCAGAACGATCAGTTTTCTTCCGTTCAAATCCAACGGAACGCACTTCACAGAAAGATGAACTATTTACAATACCAACTGTTTGTGTTTTAGAAAAAAGAATATCAGTCTGTTCCACACTTCCATCGCTTAACAAACTTATGGTCAAACTTTGGTCATTCAGTTCGTCTTCAAACCTGTTTAATTCCGGCTGTCTAGCACTGCTAGAAGTCAGTTCTGCATATTGCTACCTGTAGATTAGTTGTAACATTAGTTGTAGGATTAATAAAACCGATAAAACGGCCTCATTTGCATATAAATTTCGGAATATCTGCACAGAACAAAGAGCAGTTTACACAAAGCCATTTGGAAATGTTCTCATCACTACTCCTCGTTAAACTGAAACCATTATTGGAATAACGAAGTATTTTAAGGGCGAAGCAAACTTACACATACGATAACCAAGTGCTGGAATATTTTCGAATTTTTAGATGAAACAGTGTATTCATTATACATTTGTCGTGGTAGGACAAGCAAAAGGTGTACAGGAGAAGACCAGATAAGATCTGACTTTATATATGAATTATTTTATAATTATGCGTCACTCGGAAGATGTTATATTGAAAGAGTATTTATAATTCAACCACTGGTAATAAATGAGTCACGGTTCTATTTAAGCTACAAATAAGAACTGTATATACAACTTTAGTTATTCGAGTATTGTTGTATCGGCGCAACAACAAAGCATCACTTTACTCACTGAGTACTGGCTGTGTACTCCAGGAGAGTGTATACATGTTTAGAGGTCTTTAGACAAGACATTCTCCGTGTTGCACACTTATGCATGATCAGATACAATCAACATATAAAGGTTTGGATATGCCGTGACATGTTAATGACTGGCCCCTAGGCTTCACTCAAGACACTTAGTTGGCGAACAACGGACAGATGTTGATCAAATGGACTTTTTTCCAAAACGATATTGTTTCCCCATGCCACACATTACCGATGTGTGGTGCATAGTTTGACTTGATCTTGGAATTGGTTCTATTTTCTACAGCTGGTGGCATGATAAACACATTTGCTTACTTTTGAGAACAATATCCATTAAGAGAGTCGGGGAAACAATCTATACTAGCTATAGACACTAGTCCCGCCTTGCTTTTGGCCGGATGTCAAGTTCTTGACCGGAAAGAACCGATCTCCTTTGTTCGGTCAAAACTGACCATTCTGTTGTCAGTAATATTTTGAGAATTGAAATCGTATTTATGTATTGTCAATTCCTATATTCATGACAATCTCTTACAAGCATAAAACTAAGTTTCCATTGCTGTGTTATTCACCCATAACTGCTATGTCCAAGCAGTCAAACTGGGCGGCAACAGCAGTCTTTGTCTCATGTCGCCAGTGATTCGGAAGTATGAGAAGGATTTTTTCAACAACAATTCCTGTTTTGGCACAATTGAGGCGGGACTTGTAGTTCAATATATGGCTGGAATGTTGTAGTGAGGGAGCGGGAACTTGTAAGGTTCCTCGGGAGGTATACATCCTCGGAGACCATGCGTAGGGCAAACAGTCTGGGCTTTTCCGCCGCCCGACGGCCCGCCCCTGGGCCTCTGAGGATGCTATGTATACGTCGTGTCTCATGGTCGACTTGTTTCAGAAAACCTAAGAAATCTGTCTCCTTAAACGTCTTGCCGTAATAGAGACTGGTAATGACTATAAAGAAAATCAACACAATACTAGACTCGGTGAGGGGGGTGGGGTGGGGAAAGTGTACTAGCTAGTATCATATAATGTAACAATAAACTCAACTAACCGAGTTCAATAGTACGCACTCCAACTATGAGGACAATCTGCCGACTAACAAATATACCTTCAGTTATTCCTGATTTAATCAGTCATGATCTTCATTTCTGTTTTTGTCTTCTCTTAAGTGTAATCGTAAATATAATCGTTAACAACAACAACAACAACAACAACAACAACAACAATAACTATATACTATAGTTCAATAAGAAAATTTAACATTGGCATTGTTCCCATTGTTAACGTCAAGTTTAGATGAACAACATTTTTCTGATCTATTCTCAACTTCGAAACTTTGCAGTTTGACGAGCGCTTTGAATAGAGCAACGGACTTGATTGGCTCGTGAGCACTTATTGTAATGTAAGGAGAATTTCGGCAACTTTAGCCATGTTACACATGTTTTATTTTATAAAAGAAATATAAAATGGTTTTCAGTGTAACATACTCTCATGTCAACTCCGCTATGAGTCGTGGTTTCCCTACGCTACTCTCTTGTTCTCCCAACCTCCCGCGTGTTGACATGAGAGTATGTCACACGGAAAACAATTTTATGTTTCTTAATTATTAAACAATTTTCTGTTATTAAACAATTTTCTGTCATTAAATGATTGTCTGTTATTACCCTCAGTGGAAACGGCCGAGAGGAGGCCTGGGCCCGTGCGGTCGCATGGACATCTGGTATGCGTTCATATGCGCGTTCAGCCTCAGTACTATCGTCAGCTTCGCTATTTTTCAAGCAATGGTTACAAGCAAGGAACCAGAGACAACGATCGTGTTCAGCGCAATCTACGTGTTGTGTGGAATCCTCATCCTCATGCGGGTCAAGTACTTTTACCAGTGGTTCACGCAGCGCAGTACCTTCTGGGAGAAGTGGTTAGTTTTAAATCAACTTTGGACAGTCCGATCCAATCAAATGCCCCAGGAAGTCGTAATGTCGCCGGTGTGATGTGTCAGTACATCGGACAGATTATATTTGATATTTTCTTGATGTACTGCCACTCGAATTGGCATTTAGCGATATTCTACTATTTAGAAATTGCGTATTTCTTGAGCTCTTTAAGTTCGCGTTTTTTCAAAGCTTTAGCGATCCTTATTCAAGATATTTCAGTGCGAGGAAGAAAAGCAACAGATAAATTGTGCAAACGAAGAATTATAAATTATAGTTAATATTTTGTATGTTTCCTGTAGCTTAAACGCAACAAAAGCACGCGCGAATTAGTTAATGCGCAAAATAGGCTAATCCGCCAGTTCAATGGCAACCTGGAAGAATTATACAGTAGTAGCTATTATTACACTGAACATGACTCGGTTAAAATGTCTCAATCCCAGTGTTTTAATTGACACGTTTCAGCTTTGCTAAAAAGTTCTCGTGCTTTTTCAAAATGTTAATGTTGGCTTGGTAAAATGTGTACGGCTTCCAGTATGTGGTTAACCCATACTATACGGATTCCTCCCTAAATTAGGAAAATTAAAAATTGCAACTATATTTCAACCAGGATTTTGTAATATTTAATTTTTTTTAAACTAAATTTCAAATTGACTAGAGCTTGCCAAACTGTGCCCTGGCAGGATAAGGGTGGTGAGGCGACTTCTCTGTGGCTCAACCACCCACGCACCGAGAAGGCATGACAACTAGCGCTTCGTATTGGTTGATCAGTCTTCAGACCTTCGCGGGCTCTTTGATCCTGAGAGCTTGCAAGGTGTATTTTAATACCATTAAAATCGTTTAACAGTTCAGTATATTAATGAATTTAAATCAGTTTTACAAACTCACCTATTTCAATTAGCCTTTAAATAGCAATCATTCGATTTTAAGAACTTAGATTTTGAAATTGCATTTTCATCGAATCCTTCAGTTTTAAATAATTACTTTTTGAACTTTTGTAGAATGCGCTTTGACAATTTTATTGAAAAAACGCTATAAAATGTTTATTATTATTATTATCGT
>JANUFV010106988.1:0-10120 GCA_024757865.1 Epizoanthus scotinus | reverse complement strand
GCCCTGCTGGACTTCCGTAGGGGGGGGGGGGGGGCAAGGGCAGGGATTTTGACTGCTTTTGCCATCCTGCATGGGAGAGTGGCATATTATTAATTATTATTTGAGACAAAATGTCAAAAACCCCACACCTGCCTCCCCCCCTCTTCGGAGGATAACATTGATAGGTACATTAGACCATGTGTCACAAGGAAATAAACAGAAGCATGGATTTGAAAACTCGATATGGTGGAAATGAAACACAAGACTTTGTAGTTCCCAGATTCCCTGCGCCTGTCATGCGCGTATCTCGATCGATAACTGTCGGCACTGGCATTAAATCGATCTCTTTCTCGCTGTTTGTCATTGATTATTGAAAGAAAAGAGACGACAACAGGAAGGTAGTAAAATAATCTGTAAAATGTATCTAAAAATGACGAAAACAAGGTATGGGTTCCCTGTGTTGAAACAACAAAACTGAAAATGACCGCGCAGCCTATGGTTGAACTGGGTACTAGTACCGTCGTGTGTGATGATATGACCAATAACCATGGCAACGCAAATCCGAGTTTATCCGCCATGATGAATCTGATCTGAACAAAACTTCAACGTCTGGCGTAGAAACAGAAGGAAATATTTAGAACCACAATCCACGATCCCTTCAGTTATTTAAGCAAGTTGTCTCACTATGGAGGTAAGTTTTCTAATAATCTTTAATGATAGCATCGAAAGGTCGGTTGAATGTAAAACCTTGGTTGTAATAATTGTCCGTTCTAATTTTGATCGTTCTCTTATCTGTATCCTACACCACAGAGCGACAAGAAAACCCAAGACCAGAAACCAGCTATCGAAGAAAATGCCTTTGAAGCTCTTGAGAGAGATTTTCAAGAGGTAAACTTATTGCAGAATTGTATATTCTGTCTTCTTCGATCGATGAAAACATTACTTCTATGGATTTATAATTCTTCAGGATTCTTCAAATGACCATCTACTAATTTTGATCTTTACTACTACTATGTGTATTTTTCAAGTATGAAGTTGCAGATTTTGTGTCAAAACAGAATACCTCTTTACTTTGCAGGTGCTAGGAGAACTTATGGGAGATAAAAGTCTTGAGAAATTCCGAATTGAATATGAAAAGCTTCACAGGGCTCTCAAG
The DNA here is from genome assembly GCA_024757865.1 of Epizoanthus scotinus. Lineage (NCBI taxonomy): Eukaryota > Metazoa > Cnidaria > Anthozoa > Zoantharia > Epizoanthidae > Epizoanthus > Epizoanthus scotinus. The sequence continues at coordinate 8,985 of JANUFV010106988.1, read as the reverse complement.
AAATCGCATGAAAGCGAAAAGAGACTCATGCAAAAATGTCGAGAGTTGAATGCAGAAATCGTGGCAAATGCTGCCAAAGTGCAAACTGCACTGAAACTTTCTCAAGAGGATCAGACCACAATTGCTTCACTTAAAAAGGTAAGTGTCTTGTCATGTTACTGGTACAGAAGTTTATATAATAAAGTTTGATTATAAGGGCTTAAAACGAATCCAACATGTACCATGTACAATCCAAGATTGTTGTATCTTGGATCTATTTGATCACCTATAGATATGATGTTGGATCAAGTTTGATTTGGTTCAAATTTTCCACCCAACAAAGTCCAACATCATCATGATCAGAGTGATCATCCACATTTTTTCTGCATGTGTATATATTGTATGTGGGTGTTGTTGGGGGGGGGGGGGGTCTTATATGATCTTTGTGAGTACGGAATTACAGCATTTATTGTTTGCTAACATGAGCATGCAAGCACTGATTTATCAAAATAATTGATCTTGGGCATATGGGCATGTAAGTACCCTTTAAAGTTTGTGAGGAATTTGAGAAGGGGCCAGATCTTGCAAGTATTTAAATTTAAACATTTCAAATATAAGTTAGACCATTCAGCTCACAGTTTTGAGGGGGAGAGTTGCTCTGTTAAAAGTTAGAAAGTTTAACATAATTATTATTAACATTATTAATAATCATAATTATTGTAACTTAGTTGAGCTCAGTGACTCAGTGCAGTCTAATTGTCATGTTCTGTAAAACTTGTAGGAAATTGAAAAGGCTTGGAAGATGGTTGATGCTGCTCACGATAAAGAACAGAGAGCAAGAGAGACAATCCAATCACTGAAGCTGGAGATTGCTAATCTTAGCAGGTTGGTGGAGCAAGGTGCTGGACTAACAATGGGACAAGATCACAGGTAATAATAGTAATAATAATAATAATAATGTTAATAATAATAATAATAATAACAATATTATACAATACTAATAACATTCCTAATGTGAAATGACAAATCAATCAAACTTGAACCCATAGTAATCTCTTAGGATAATGGACTGCTGCTCTACCGGCTGATGAACTTAACTGAGCCACTGGGAACAGTACATGCCTTGGGTAAACATAAAATCTAGGAATGTGTGGGCCCACAATCTTTGGGTAACTAGATGACTGCTCTACCAGCTGTATGAAACATAACTGTATTGATTTGGAAAATAATGTTCTTAATTTAACAACATTTTTGCATTTGTATTTTACTTGCAGTGTTAACGAATTGTTGAAAATCAAGGATGACCTAACGAAGGACAGAGAGGAGAAACTCAGTGAGATTGCCAAATTAAGAGACGACCTGGCAAGTTCTACAAGCCGACAGCAGAAGGCCGAGCACGACAGGGAAGAGGCTGAAATGAAGATTGCTGAGGTACACAATGAAATTTGAAAAACTATAACGATAAGTCATGTAATTTATTTTTAATGCTAATAATATTGATTTCCAATAATCAGAGTTGTAACTATTTAACACATGTTTTAAAAGCTGCTACAATTTTGAGAGTGTGTTGTACTTTTGTTTTAGTTGAAGGAAGATATTCAAGTGCGCAGCAATGAGGCACAGCGAGAAGCTAGAAAGAAGGAAAAGCTTGAGAAAGAGTTGAAATCATCAAAGAATGAACTGGAATCAAAGACTGCTGATCTCAAGACTAAACAAACCAATCTACAGAGAGCCCAGGAGGATATTGCTAAACTTGAACAACAGCTAAAGGAACAAAGAGTAAGTTGACTCTTGAACTTAATAAACAGCGCTGTGACAACGGTGACATTACCTTTGCTGTCATAGTACTGTCACGCTATATATATCAATGTGTCACAGCATCTGTCAGTTGCCATATTTACTGTCACAATGCTGTCATGTGCCATTGTTATCAGCACTGTCATTACTGCTGCTGTCAATCAATCAATCAATCAACTTTATTTAGTGAGGGTGACACATGACAGTAATAAAACTGATTAATTTAGAGCCCTCAAATACTAGTTAAAAATATTAATTTACAAACGTTCAAACAAATCCGAAAACCCTATAATTATAATCCTTCCAACCAAAAACCCTACAAAATTCAGAAGACCCTATATAAACCCTAACCCAAATTCAATTGTCATTGCATAATTTGGTGTTGACAGCACTATAGTATGATGTTAGTTGTGAGTGTTGTTGCTGTTACATCATTGTGAGATTGTTACTGTGTACAGGCATAAATTGGCTTCAATTGACCCTGATAATCCTAACATTTCATTACAGATACTAAACGAGAAAGCAATGAAGGACACGGATCTGCTGAATGCTCGTCTCACCAAAGTGCAACAGGATTATGAGCAGCAGTTGATGAACTGTGACCAACTTGCCCAGGAGAACTCCCAGAAGGCTGCTGAACTGAAAGCAAAGGAAGACGAGATCAATAGCTTGAAGCAGGACACTGTGAGGTTAACAAAGATGCGCGAGGCAATTCAGCGACGATTAAGGGCTGTTGAGGACCAGAAACTGGAAACTGAACAACAGAAAGAAACTTTAAAAAGCCAGATTGCAGGACTTGAGAAAGGTAAAACAAATATAATTATATATAAAATAATTGCAATTTTATTTGTGTAATATAGAATTATCTATAGAAAATAGTGCATATAATTTTATAATTTATCCTCAGGTCCAGCAGGAGGGTAATTCTATTTCAGTTGTTTTTATGATAAATATTTATTTTTTTTGAAAATTCTTCAGAACATAACATACTTTGAAATTGTTTATCAAAGTTCGATATGTTTTGCAGAACTTGAAGCCAGCAAGAAACAAGCTGAAACAGACAAAAAGGCGATTGACGATCTGGTTCGTGAAAGGGATATTCTCAATAAGGTGAGCTGTCTAATGACCAACATCTCTGCATCCCGGTTAACTTAGTTGGTAGAGCATCAGTCTCACATATGGGAGGTTGTGGGTTCAACCCCGGCCGGACCAACATGCAGGGTCTTAAAAGGAGAAGGTGCTGCCTTTGCTCTTACATTTGCAACTGGTTAGACCTTCACGTCTTCACAGAAAAGGAAGTTAAACCATAGGTCCTCAGAGACCTCCATTGCATGATGTAGAACCATTCAAGGCTCTACGTCCATGCACCATTGAGTGGTTAAGTCGTTAAAACAAGTTCTGTGGACCAGCACTAAGTTTTGTGTTTATCTTATAATTATATTATATGGTGGCTTAATTTTCATCTCATTGTTGCATGTGCTGATCAACCCTATTATATGGCATCTTATTTATCTTAAATTCTATTTTATTTCAGAACCTTCTCAAAGCTGCCGGAGCCACTCAGAAACAACTGGGCCTTGTGCGTCTCCATGAACAAACAAAGAAGAACTTGGAGCAAGAAATTCAGGTAATGTATTGATAGGCTTAGGTCAGAGCTGTAAATGGTAAATAGCTGTAAAAAAAGATGCAAAAAGGATGAAGGACTCTGATGTTGCCTGAAAATTTAGCAAAACAAAAAATAGGTTAATAATAAAATCAAATTTTAACCTTACTTTACATTTTTTACATCATTATTAAAATAAGTCATTATGAACATTGATTGCTCAAACAGTATATATCTGTGATTATGTACATAAATTTAGATGCTGTATTAATACATCTGTCATTATATCATACTGTCATGTATTTGCAGAATCCAGTCTAATTCATGTCGATATTTTGTATGCCTGTTTAGAATTATAAAGATGAAGCCCAGAAGCAGAGGAAGATCATTTATCAGCTGGAGAAGGAACGTGATCGGTACATTAACGAGGCCAGTGAACTGACGCAGAAGGTTCTACAGCACATGGAGGATGTGAAAGTCAGGGAAATGCAGATCTTTGATTACAAGAAGAAGATTGCAGAAGCAGAAACCAAGCTTAAACAACAACAGGTGAGGGAAAGAATACACTGAGCTGACATATTTAGTTTGTGTGAGGTCTTCCAAGGGTCGGGGTGCTGCTGTCACTTGTCAGTTTGTAAGTAATGTTAATGTCGCTTCAAAAATAAGGAAAACGAAAGAGAAATGTCACTGTCAATTTCTATCGATTGCTCTCAGTAAACTTCTGTCACTTGTCATCAATTACCAAGTGCAGGCTGACTTGTGTACTAAATTGCAGTTATCTTTTTCTTCCTTGTGGTTGTAGAACTTATACGAAGCTGTTCGGAGTGATCGTAACCTGTACAGTAAGAATTTGATTGAGTCGCAAGATGAGATCACGGAGATGAAACGCAAGCTGAAGATAATGAACCATCAGATCGACCAGCTGAAGGAGGAGATAACAGCAAAGGAGGCCGCACTGGTCAAGGAACATCTTGAACACCAGCGGGTGGAGAAAGAAAAAGATGCATTGAAGGCAGAGCTGCAGAGAATGAAGCAGCAGGCGGCAGAATCCAAGGCATATATTGATCAGCAGGAGGCGGAGGAGAGGAAGCTGTTGAAGATTATTTCAGAGGCCGACGCAGAACGGATGAGGCAGAAGAAGGAACTGGATCAGGTGAGCTTGATTGGGCTTGACTTTCACATACGTTCTTACAACAACAATAATAATAATAATAAAAAGAATAACAGGAACACCAGTCCAGTAATAACAATAACAACAGCAGCAACAACAACAACAACTATAGGTCAACAACAGCCATATATAATAATAATGATAACAGTAACAGTAACAACAACAATAATGATAATAATAATAATAAAACTTACAGCAACAACAACTACAGGTACAACAGCAATAATGATAACAACAACACAGCAGCAACAACAACAATAGGAAAAGTACAACATAAATAACAACAATGATATTAACAACAACTTATAGTAACAATAATAACAAGTTGATTTGATCAGAAATGTGTTGTGCAACTTACACTTCTTTGTTATTTTTCTACCTCACACCATTCACAAGCTCATATTTACTTGAATTATATCTTGCATCCTACAGGTGATAAGTGAAAGAGATATCCTGGGCACGCAGCTGGTTCGTCGAAATGATGAACTCGCTCTGCTTTACGAGAAAATTAAAATCCAACAGTCGACTTTAAACAAAGGTAACTTCAATGAAATAAGTTTTATAAGTTTGACTTGATATACAAATGCCATAGTGTGTGTCTTGTCTTGCCTTTTACCTGTCTGTCTGTCTGTCTCAGTCTTTGTGTCAATCATTTGTTATATACCGTATATATATATATATCATACCTATGGTCTTCCTGTGACTTCTCGTGTTACGTACATTCAATTTGTGGTCAGTCTGGTGTGAGTTTCTCAATCCATTTCCTGCCATTTACTATCAAATATTATATACACCTCTGATTTATCTTTTTTGCCAATGTTTACTTCACTTATTTATTGATATATTTATCCTGTCTGCCTGTCTATCTGCCTGTCTGTCTATCTATCTATCTATCTGTCTGTCTGTCTGTCTGTCTGTCTTTCCCAGTCTGCCTGGTATTCTGTATTGTCTCATAATTTTCTATGTCTAATGTCATATCTAAAGTTTGTTATCTTTCCATCTCATTTTTCCAGGTGAAATTCAATACCGCACAAGATTAGAAGACATTCGACTCCTAAAACTAGAAATTAAGAAGCTTAGACGAGAAAAGAACATCCTATCAAAAAGTGTAGCAAATGTCGAAGATTTAAGGTACTGTAGTGTTCCAGGGTTTTGTTTCATTACTTGTCTTGGACAATAAATTTATTGACAGTGGATTGCTTTATCAAGAGGGTACTACACACTCATATAATTACCAAGTGAAGTTTAATTTTACCTGGCTGTTGGTACAAGGCTGACTAAATATTGAATTCAGTGAAATTAGATATTTTCCTCAGGGGTTAGGTAGCAAGTAACCTAGCTAGTATCCATGTCTTATCCTTTGCATACCCACTGCAAAGGAAATAAGGAATCTGCATCATGGGGCTAGGTAGCAGGCAGATCTGAGATAAAAATCAAACTCAATTTCGCACCCGTAATCTTAGCACCACTAGTGTTGGGGTGGGGATATTGGGGCATTCGTAGCTCACAACTCTGGAAATTTGGATGACTTCCTGGCTGGATACTTATGTTCTATTCAATGGTAATTTATTGCTCTTCTGATGTTAACAGACGAGAAGTTTACCACATTCAACGGGAGCTTTTGAGAGAGAGAACAAGATGCAAAGCACTGGAAGAGGAACTTGAGAACCCAATGAATATTCACAGATGGAGAAAACTTGAAGTAAGTTGACTTGTAACAGTACAAAGTGAGTGAGCTTATCGAGAGCATTCCACTTGAATGGTCACAGTTTGTGTCTGTTCACACGAACCATTCCCTGAACCCAGTGGATTTCTAAAAGTGAGAAGCAGATTTGTGGATAGGTGCATTGTCTGAGATACAAGTTTGTTTGTGATGCCTGTGTTTGTGATTAGGTCATCTTCATGTCAAGATTAGCTGTCACAGATTGTGTTCTAATGTCTCATTATATCCTCTTGTCATCTTACAGGGCAGTGATCCCAGCACATATGAAATGATCCAGAAGATACAAACCCTTCAGAGAAGACTCATACAGAAAACAGAAGAGGTACAGTTTGACTAAATTGATGCATCGAACAAGTCAAAACAAAAACCCAGGAAATTGCTAGATTTTTTAACAGTTGTAGTAAAATCAGCAAGCTTGTTTTGCTTGTATCACTACTGACAGCCTGAAATCTTTGTTCAGGGGGAGTGGGGGGGAGTATTTTTTATTGTGCTTGTCGGTTTTCTTTGGTAATACTCTGGTAACCATTTGGTTGTTTTCTCTATCAGGTTGTCGAGAAGGAATTACTCATACAAGAGAAAGAAAAACTGTACATGGAACTTAAACAGATCTTGGCGCGGCAGCCAGGCCCTGAAGTGGCCGAACAGCTGAGTATCTACCAACAAACACTGAAGGAAAAGACGAAACAGATGAAGAGCATGTCATCTGAACTCAACATGTACGAAGCACAAGTCAAGGAATACAAGTACGAGATAGAGAGACTGGCAAAAGAACTACAGGAAGTGAAGAAGAAATATTACATGCAAAAGAGAAAAGACCAGCAAATGAGGTAATTCAACATATTTTATCTCTGTTAAGAATTCCCACCAAGATTGATTAAATAAACTAAAAATTGATGTTTATGCTTAAATTTTGCCGTGATGGTAGTAGGTTTAAGCTGACGTTTCGAGCACTAGGGTCAGCACTCGAAACGTCAATTTAAATCTACTACCATCACAGCGAAAAGCATAAACATAAACTTTTACTTGATTTAATCAATCTTAATTTGACTTACTCGTCGACATAGAACCCCTTAAATGAGCACTGGAACTGGTGTTGTGGATTTTATTATACAATCAAGGAGTTGGCCCCAGGGAAGCCATAACCCGAGGGGTGTAATGTAGATGAGAAAGTACAATTATAAAGGATTTTCCACCCCACCTTCTCTTAAACAGCAGCTCTGTGGGGAGTTTTGTATCTTGAAATACAAATGGTACATATGCAGCACTACTATTTATTCATTCTGTAGTTTTCTCAAACATTTGTTTCCCTGTCAAAATAGAACAGCAAGTATCACTGCTACTGCTACTAGTTTTGAACTACTTTCAAGGATTGTGAAGGGCTGATGGGAACCCTGTTTTATCGCGTTAGTTGTTTTGTTCTTCTGCCTATGTTTTCGAGGAGTTTCAGATTTAAACACGAGCAATACCCGGGCAATGACAAGCTAAAAACAGAGCTTCTAATGGCTAAAACTTAGGTATGTTAAGAAGATTGTACAGAAATACCGAAACCTCTTCCCCCACCCACCCCAACCATCCTCCAATACCTTGTAACAGAGCCAGTGAACAGACTGTTTGCATACTGCGTCTGTTCATTGTCAGATATACTTACTGCTGGCTGCCATCAGAGAAAGACTTGTAATTACAATTTTCGTTTGTCCTTGTTTCAGGGAGCGTGACAGAACTCTTCAGCAATCGACCGGCCCTGCGTTCCAGCCGCAGAGAACGGACGCCCCGAGGTTCACAGGAGGTGGCTTCAACCTTAAACCGCCCCAGAAGGCTGTGGCTTAAGTGACCGACAACCGACATGTACAGTGATATCAGATGTAAATAGGATGGACTTTATGCAAAATACCACAATTAAACTTTGTAAATATCGTTGCTATAGTAACCAAGAGTACCTGCTGAAATATCTTGAAATCTTCAGCAGTTTCTTAAAACTTAATTTTGTATGACGTTGTGAATATACTGGAAAAAAATAAATACAACAAAATAGAAGAAATGTTTAGATGTTTGTTGGTGGGAGATCCTACATAGCAGCCAATCAGAGTTCGCGATCTATCGTGTCTAGTTTTTAATGTTGTTTTAAATAGACCAATAAAGGGTGGTGAGGGAGGGGAGGGTGACAGGATTGTCAACTTGAGATCATGATAACCGCATAAATTACCAAACGATTAACGGAGGGAGGATCTTTCCATTAGACCCTTGGCATGCCTTGACAAAGAATGATCACATTTTTGCATTCTTCTTTAATAGTTATTAATAATATATATTTGATTTCCCAGTTAACTACACTGTTGTAGGTCTGTTTAAATTGTTTGCCTTGTTCGAAATTATTTTGTCCTAGTAATTTTCTCTTCAAACTGAAGATATAAATTAGGGTTACTCCCGGAACTTAATGTCTAAACTTGACATCCAATAATAAAAACAAACTATTTACACTCAACGTTTTAACGATGGAAGACACTCTGTTTGATGTCACATATCGGGCTATTTGGGCCCATTTGGAGAGATTACTGTCACATGTTGGGCCCATTTGGAGAGATTACTGTCACATGTCGGGCTGGTTTGGGCCCATTTGGAGAGATCAATATTTATACTCTTGCTCTGACGAAGGGCTAACGCTCGAAACGTCAGCTCAAACCTACCACCCTCACGGTGAACAGCATAACATCA
>JANUFV010106977.1:0-10121 GCA_024757865.1 Epizoanthus scotinus | reverse complement strand
TCATGAGCCCCTGGCTCGAGAGACTGGGCAACCACTCCCTGTGTTATCGACTTAAAATAAATAATTATTATTATTATATTATTATTATAGCTTTCTGTGCAGGCATGAAAACCTATCTAGTGTAGTGTGAACATAGCACAATTATTCTGAAGATATAACGCTGCTATCTGCCGATGTTAACGGGAACTCTTCATTGCCACTCACCACCACCAAAGTGTTGTCTCGGACTACAATAGATGACTCTGGTATCTGCTGCTGGAACAATGGCTGCATTGCATTAGTGGGGAACGGCAGGAATGGAGTGCAATTATTAAGTGGCTGTCCAAGTCTAGAATAAGCAGGAAAGAATGTTGGAATTGGAAAACTTGGACCAACACAATGATTTGCTGTGCTTATACTTGGTAAAGGAGCAATCACACTGCTTGTATCTATGACAGTGTTTAGTCCAGGCAGTGAGTTGATGCATCTTGCAGCATCTGATGAGCTGATGTTTGGATAACCTAAATCCATGAAAGGTACTAGAATAGAAGCACTGGGGGAAGGATTTGTAATCATGATGTCGGTGCTTAGGTTGTGATTAGGAATGCTATCAATGAACTGCATGCTCTGGACTGTGTTTGCAAATAACGGTGACAGCGAACATGTCGCAAGTATATCTGGTAAAACAGGGCAATGCTCAATTTGACTTAGGGTTGATTCAGTGCAGTCTGTGTGTGGTTCCTTACCACTGGCACTTTGGCTATTAGTATTATCTGATCTTTCATTCAGAACTGTTAACTCGTTGCAGTTTATAGATGCTGAATCGGTAATTGACAACGAAACACCAACACCCTTATCAGTACCATCAGTAGATATGTCAAGACTCCCGTTTGGGGGTTCATAACTAGGTATTTCACTTTGCTCTGCAGTTTCAAAATCAGAGAGAACAGATTCTGTCTCATGATCATTTGCTTCTTCTGACAAGCATGATTGATCATCAATCTGTTCATTGTCTGCAGATTCTGCATCAATTTCCTGGGTTGTCTCGTCATTTTGTAAAGGTGGTTTGTGGCGATCATGTACCCTCATGTGGCTTTTCAGTTGGCTCGTTGTACTAAACGTCTTTGGACAGCCAGTCTCGCGACACAAGTGTGGTTTATCCCCAACATGTGACCGCAAGTGATCTCTAAGATGGTGTGACACTGTAAATGACCATTCGCAACCTTTTATCTTACACTGGAAAGGACGCTCGCCAGTGTGCACCCGTATGTGTTTCCTGAGGTCACTCATTGTTGTAAACCCTTTCTCGCAACTCTTGAATTCGCAATCAAACGTCTGGCCCGAGTGTAACCTCTCGTGAACTTTCATTCTGTACGAACTGCTAAATACTTTTGTGCACCCTTCCTCTTTGCAGAAGTACGGCTTCTCACCTGTGTGTACTCTGACATGAATCTTTAGATTGTATGAGCTTTGAAAGGTTTTGCTGCAGCCATCAAATGTACAACGAAATGTATATTCTCCACTGTGCGACTTTAGATGCGTTTTTAAATTTCCCACAGTTGTATAGGTTTTTTTACACCCGCTATATGTGCAGCCAAACCGTTTGTAGTATGATTGCTGTTTCTCTTTACTTTTGATATGATGGTCGGCTTGATTTTCAGTTCTTGTTCGTTTTGTTTTGGGACCAATTTCATTTTGATTTTCTCGTTCACTGACAACTGATTCGGCCGTGAAACGGGATTTTTGAAGCGCCTCATTTTCGCCACCAGCGTCTTCACTTGATATTTTTGGTAATTCCATCACAAGCTACTTAAGTTTCAAACTAGTGTAACTGAATTCTTTAAGCTCAGTTTTCGTGCTTCCCGGCAGCCATATTGAATACATGTGATGTGTCATGATCGCGGCTATTTTGGTGAAGAAAGAAGACTAGGTCGAGTCGAAGAAACTGCGGTGGGAGCCCCGGTGGGGAGATGAGTTACGAAATTTGTTTGAAGACAAATCTAAACTTTATATTTTAAAACTGCCCAAAGTCTAAAAGGTTTGGGCTATATAATGTTTTGAATTAACTCTACAACTCATTTTTAAATCTTATAAACGTAGATGCCTTGGAAATTACTCAGTTTTTTATTTCTAGTTCGACAGTCGACCAATCTCGTACCCACACCCCAGGGATTGCATAAACACTGTACACTGCGCAAGTTTAGTTTGGTAAATTTCATCTACATCGCGTCGTGTCACTGATCGACTGTTGTTGTGTGTTTGAAAGCCAGCTTACTACTGTTCGTCTGTGACTACAAAAATGGAACCCAAGATGGAAATAGAGAACCAGACTCCATCCCAACAGCCTGAGGTAAGATCTATTTGTCTGTCTTTGTGTTGATCAAAGATTCGTAATATTCTAAACTCCCGCCATTTCACCCCGTCATTAGAATGGTGAACTGTCTGAAGTTTCTTCTCCACCGGTACCGGAAATGAATATCTGCGAAGCAGAACCCAAAGTTCCAACAGCAGCTATTACAGAGCAATCGAAGCAAACATCAACTGCAGCAAAAGTTGTAAAGAAGAGTCAGAAAGCAACCAAAGAACACAAGAAAGCGAAAGAAGAAGAGAAGAGACTGAGTAAGTGAACATGTATTTTGCATTCTCTTGTGCAGCCGTTTTATTCAATTTATGCTTTCACTTTTCACTCTTTACACAAGCGAATGTGCAACTTCTTCTTTCTTTCAACAGAGCTGCTCTTGCGAGCTTATGAGACGATGGAAGATCCAACAGCAAAGTTAGAAGCTCTCGGCAGAAAATACATTCAGTTGGTACGCTTTAGTCCTTGCTTAAAATTATAAAAATGTGTCGGCAATTATTGAATTATAACATCTGGGAAAGGTGCCGAGAGACAACTGTTAAACAAATGTTGAGATAGTTTAGTTGATTCAAAGAGAAGATAATGATCTCGGTTATATTTTGCAGCTATATTAATACATATAGCATGTCATTGTCAAAAGGCAAACTTTGTCAAATGACTGCATATTTATTATATATCACGATATACGTACGATGTAATTATTCACTTTTTAATCGGTTTGGTTATGCTGTTATCATATTTTATAGTGTCTCTTTGTGTGGTGTCTGCAATTTACAGCAATTACTGTTTTTGTTAATTTCTTTAATTTGAAACTAGTGACATAGTTGACAATGCCCAATCTATTTATCACAGTCGATATTAGCCCTGTGTTGAAGCTAAATGCCCAGTTGATTACTAACTAAGTTAACCACACCTAAAACTTCTGTAAATAATAAATATTTAATATATTTTGAAATTAGCAAGTTGTTTCAAGTAAATAGCACATCCACAAAAAAATACTGGATTGTGATTGGTTGTTTACCGTGTAATTAATCCCTAATAGCACATGTGCTATTAATTAAAACACTAATTCGCACTGTCATCCGGGAACTTTGTTGGACGAAAATCTCTCTCATGATCACCAAACGAGTTGTATTTTTTGTAGATGTACTATTAACAGGAAACGTCACCGTTTTTCTCGAAGAATTAATGAAAAATACCACAAGTATTTGATGAAAGTGTCAGTAATTCCACGGTGGTATTTCTTATACTCATTTTTTTGCTCATATACTTAATTGTCAGTTTGGTAACCTTGCAGAAAGTAATAATTGTACCCAGTGTCCAATTTTATTGACATTATATGGCCACAATAAAAAAAAAAAACAAGAACCAGACAAGCTTGGTACTTTGCCATTTCAAACTAAGCATGTTAAAATGATGTAATTTAGCTTCTGAGTTAGCAATCAAGACCTCCCAGGTAGCACCAGTCGAAAGATAATTAGGAATTTAACAATCGAGTCGGGTGGGGTAGCAGTTTAAGGTTTTGAGTACTAGGCATCTTGAATGGTCCAGCAAAATTCCAAAATACAAGAACAATTTTGACCCTGCTAGAATTGCTTTTAAACTTTTGAAGGGTGCTTGTGTGCTTATATACTTGATGATTTTGCTAAATCAGTGCTTGTAAGCTTGTACATGTAAAAATAATGCTATGCTTGCAAATACTTGTAAAGACCATTTGATACTCTTTGACCTATGAGTAATTGTGTAAATGATATGGGAAGTCATGAGTTTTGTTTTAACAGAATGATATGTGTGATTTCAATGGTTATAATTTCAAATAAAGTTAGCCTGTGATCCTTTTGTAAATTTGTAGATAATATCCCGATACATAATTATTAATAATAATAATGATTAATAATAATAATAAGAGATCATGTTTTCAAGGAGCCAAGTTTCAACATTTTCCAAGAAAGAGACCTCCTCATACCAAACCTATATCACTAATCAGCACCAGCCCTTTTGCCAGTAATCGTCCTGTTTTGTATCCATTCAACAGTCAGTGATTGTAATATTTATATAATTATGTTATATCTGGAACAAGTTACTTGAAATGTCACAAATTATTTCATATTATAAAATGGTTGAGTAATAGGGTTGACTTTACTAAATACACACAATATAACTTTCTGTCAGGCTGCAGAGAACAGAACAGTGGAGACAAGGAAGGATGAGCTGGATAGACAGAATGAAAAGGTGAAACTCTTCATGACATTCACTGAATTCTATTCGTGTACAGGGAGCCCTAAAAACAAGTCCCAGCCAAAGCACATGTCAGGAAGGGCAGTTCATTTGCAGTTTGGGATCATTAATTGTTTGAATTTACCCCTCCTCCAGTGGGGTGGAAAATACTATCTAATCAGATGGGCCAAAAGGAGGTTCGGGTTTCGGTTAGTATTAGGATGAGGGTTAGGGTTAAGGTCAGGTCCTTGGATTCGTTTTAGGGTTAGCGTTAGGGTTATATCTAATCCTAATCAATAATAGCAGCTGATCTTAGTTGATGAAGATAATAAGATTGCAGGAATCCTCCTTTTAACCCATCTGATCTAGTGCTTTGCCAGTGGGGTACTCAACCTAAGGTTGGGATTCAAGCGGGGCTGACTCTCAAGCCCTGACCCTGATTAAAAGATAAATTAATTTGTTAGAAATACCACAATCTGCTGATGATGCTGAGCCAAAATTATCCCACCTTTCAAAGTTATACATATACTTAATAATATATACATGTATGTATAACATATTTCCAAAAAAGACAAACAAAGTATGTGATACCTTGTTTAGGCTACAATTTTTTAATTTTTAGGCTTATGGATTTTTTTGACAACAAGATAGGAGAGGAGGAGGGAATAAAAATAAAAATAATATTCAGCTCCCTTGTTCGTTTTTAAATTTTCACAAGCATTCCACTATTATTTATGGCATTGACTGCCAAAGTCATGAAATCTTTTATTAACAGAAAGTGTGCAATGCAGGATTAAAGAGATACATTTTTTTATTTTTTTTCCAAATTCTGGAAATTTAGGTGAGGAGGATGTGTAAACCTAAAAATTAAAAAACTGTGGCCTTATGACAAGATAATGAAATGTATGCCCTGAATGTACAACATGGCTCCAGATATATCTACAACAGTGGACATTATTGTTGGTACACCCCTCCCCCCCCTCCTGTGCAATGTTGGTTAAAGTCCGAAAGCTCTCGCACACAACATTGCTTGGGGGGGGGGGCAGCGACAAATAACTACAGTCACAAAAAAAATGGTACCCCCAGATTTTAGGCCCAAAATTAAGGGTCAAATTTTTGACTTATACACTGGCATTTACGGTAAATCAGCAAACTTTATTTTGTAAATTCCAAATGAGTGGGAACCCTGAATGGCCCAGACTGAGGTACCACCTCAGAAAAAACTACCGTATATTAAAAAAATTACATAGCTGCATATTTTGAAGTACAGTGCAGATTTATGAATGGGAGGACCACCTCCCCCACAAATCCACCCTTGCTAATAATATGTACTACATGTACAAGTATTTTGCTGTTTTTTGTATGAAAAACTAAATTCTCCCAAGTGTTATAGAGAGGAAAACAGAAATAATTTTGCTGTTTTTTATATGAAAAACTAAATTCTCCCAAGTGTTAGAGAGAGGAATACAGAAATAACCTAGGGAGAAGTGAGATCTTCATCAACAGTTGCTTATGCTGTTTTTGCACTAGTGTAGACCTTCAATTGTGTTTAAGGTTACATGAAGTGTAATTCATTGTAAAGTGGAACATACTCACTTTTAGTTTAGGGAGATTTATCTTGAATTTCTAAAATACTGACTACTAAATGTTATTTAACAGTTGTCAAAGCAATCAGACCAACTCCAGTCTGAATTAAACCGAGTTACAATGGCCAAAGGAAAACTTGAAAGTTTGTGTCGAGAACTTCAACGACACAGCAAACTTGTCAAGGTGTGTACACTACATAGGGCTGTCAGAATTGTAACAGTTGTCAGGGCTTGAAATTGCGTCCGTATGAGTCGCTTTTGCGATAAAACTTTTCTCTTAAATTGCGACTAAATTATATCATTCCGTCGAAATTTTGTGACCACTATTTTTCACTGAAGTTTCAATTACCAGTCTCACATCATGTCTTGTCATCACGAAATTCACATAATTGGTCCTCGAGTCGAATGTTTACTTTAATGTGGACGAGCGGATGCACTTTTTGTTGTATGGCCACCGAACACTGAAATTTCGGAACTTGCAAGGTTCTAGAATTTTAAAACTTGTCTCATAATCCGACTTAATTTTTTTTTAATTTCATGCCCTGATTGTCATGGTTACAATGCACTAAACTCAGAGTCATAAGTTTACATTCTGTGTTCCACAACAACTAGGTTCACTTATTTTCTGTGAACTCTCAAAGCGTAATCAAGCTAGGTTTATAAAATGACTAGAGAACTAAATTATGACTGAGACTGAGTGAATATGCACCTTACAGCAGGCTTCTCATGGAACCTTAAAAAGTCTTATTTTTGATTTTGTAGTTTAAAATTTGCCAACATTTATCCTTGATGTCTCAAAAGGTCTTCAAGAAACATTTATCATTTCTCATGGTCAAGCTTTGAAGATAGTATAAAAAAAGTTACGAAGAATTTAGCAAGCAGCAATAATTATTAGAAACTTTCGTTCAACAATCAACCCAATATTCGCAAACGATTGCCAACTTGTGTCAGTGCCCACGAGGCATATATTATTGGTATGCAGATGTCCCCACTTGGCGTGCATGTCGAGGGGATCATTAATTTTCCTTGTTTGATGCCAAAACAGTTGTTGCACAATAGAACAAAAGTTTTGTTACATTGTGGTTAGTACATAATTTGCCTGTATTATAACTTTTGAATAAAAGATTAAAGAAAAATTAGGTCCTAAATTTTCTGAATTTGTGTCTTAAAAAGTTTTAAAAAGGTCTTAAATTTTGTGAGTCATTGGGTGCAGGAAACCTGACAGTACAGTAATAATCTTGCTGTGTGTATTGCAGGAGGAGTGTCAACTCCGGACTCAGGATGAGGAGGCTAAACGGAAGGAGTTATCAGATAAGTTTCAAACAACAATCAACGACATTTCAGATCAGATGCAGGATAACTTCAAGAGGAATCAAGAACTCAAGGAAGAGAATTCTCAGTAAGAAATCTTCAGTGAGGGGCTATCCAAGTCCCGGGAGAAGGGGGTACTCTCCTAGTTCATATTGGGGGGTGGGGGGGCTTGTTGTATTTTTTTAAATTTTGGTGTCTGGTTTGACTAGCTTAAAGTGTAAATATATTTTACGGGTAAACAGACAAAAAATATCAATATCACTTAGAATATTTGGTTATCACAGAATGCAATCGCTTGTTATCTTGTTTCACATTGCCCAGACTGGCCCAAAAGCTGAAGAGTTTGGTGGAACAGTACGAAGTTAGGGAGGAGGTAAGAATTGTACAGTTATTGCATGTCTATGATAAGCTTTTCAACATCAACTGAATAATTACATATTATACAGTTAAACCTGTATAACTACAGTCTCCCCGATTAGCTAGAAGTTCAAGACCTAAATATTATTCATATTTTTATTCTCATTCTTATTTTATTCTTTTTCTTATTCTTATTTTTATTCTTATTCTTATTTTTATTCTTATTCTTATTCTTATTCTTATTCTTATTCTTATTTTTATTTTTATTCTTATTCTTATTCTTATTCTTATTCTTATTTTTATTCTTATTTTTATTCTTATTCTTATTCTTATTTTTATTCTTATTCTTATTTTTATTCTTATTCTTATTTTTATTCTTATTTTTATTCTTATTCTTATTTTTATTCTTATTCTTATTCTTATTTTTATTCTTATTTTTATTCTTATTCTTATTCTTATTCTTATGCTTATTCTTATTCTTATTCTTATTCTTATTCTTATCTTATTCTTATTCTTATTCTTATTCTTATTCTTATTATTGCTGTACAGCATGTGGAAAAGATTTTCAAGCACAAGCAGTTGGAGCTCCAGCTGGCAGAAGCTAAGATGACACAGCAAGGCTTGACACACAACGAGGACAGGGAGAAATCTCTTGTAGAGAAACAACAGGTACTGTATGGCATTTGTTGGTCTTCATCCCAGTCAGACCCAAACACACCTTCTGCATATTCCCCGGGGTTGAGGTACTCCAGACCTCTTTATTAGCTATACATGTATGTGCCGCTGTGAAGGGTATGGTTTTCAAGTAATTTATTCTGAGATAGGGTATGGATTTTAAGTGTTTAGTCTGGAGATGGTCTGGAGTTGGTCTGGAATAGGGTATCATTTTCTGGCAGCTTCAATATAAATAAGTGTTAACTTTTTTTAATTAGAACTGTGCCTAATAATAAAAATTTATTATTATTATTATTATTATTATTATTACCTATTATTAAGGATAGGGTAGGTACTTTTAGCTTCTAGTCTGGAATAGGGCTACAAATTCCAGCTAACATGGTGTGGTATGGGGTAGGGTTCCAGCAGCATAATTATGTGATTGTATCCACACAGTACTACCCTAGTATCACAACCTCACTTATTTTCTCACTTTCTCAAACAGAAACCCTTTTTCCTCGGATTTGACCCACTGTTTATCAGCAATTTCTTATGTGATAAATGGTTTTCATGAAACTCACTTATCTATATTTATTTGTGGCCTAAATTGACCTTAGCTTGTATCTTGAAAATGACCTATCGAACGTAAAAATTTACCAGTGGCAATAAACTGCCAATCATGATAATTAATCACAAACAGCAAATTGTTGAAGATCAACCACCAACTTCTCCCAACATGTTTATAAGAAATGTATCTAGATAGACTAATAGAGTTGAAAAATTAGTAACATATTGTTCATATTTTGTCGTGTTTGGGTGCTAGGACAAGGCTAATACTGCAGATGATTGTCTTGAAAGAGTTTACAATTACTTTACAATTACTTTGTTCCATCAGTCGGACTTGTTTAAGTATTTGCAATCTTGTTTTCATTTGGTAGTTATTGAAACAGTCATTGGAGTACCAGAAGAAATGCGAAATCCTGACGAAAACAGAAGCAGAGTTGAGAGCACAGGTAAAGCATTTTTTATTTATTTTTTAAATGTTTTTAAAATATACCGTGTAGAACATAAATTTTGCTGGATTTTTTTTTTGCAATTGGGCAAATGTTTGTGTCTAGCACTTTTCTGACAGGAACGTTTTTGCGATTTGATGGAAAATTATGTCACAGGAAATAAGAGAAAATGGCCAAATTTTGTAGATCTTTCATTGGGATGAAACTATTAAAAAACAATAAAGAAAGTAAAAAATATAATAATTCACCTTTTGAGCAGGCCAGACCTGACAAATGAAACCCCCTTACTAGTTATTTTCCTTGCGAACAGGTGTCCATGTACACTGAGAAATTCGATGAGTTCCAGAAAACACTGAATAAAAGTAATGAAGTCTTCAAAACATTCAAAAAAGAGATGGATAAGGTGAGTATGATTGTTTTAACAAGATGTCAGAATTTATAATGCAATTGTCTTCTCTGGTGCTCAAAACAACTGCTCAAATCCTCTTTGTGTGAGCGTGGCTGGCACAGTCGGTAAGATCTCTGACTGCCAACCTGAAGGTCCTAGGTTCAATCCCCGTCCTTCCCAAGGGTTGTATTTGTGTGAGCATGGTTGGCACAGTCGGTAAGATCTCTGACTCCCAACCAGAAGGTCCCAGGTTCAAT
>JANUFV010106966.1:0-10121 GCA_024757865.1 Epizoanthus scotinus | reverse complement strand
GTAGCCCTATTACCCCTCCTTCCCGGCCCAAGAGCGACTAGCTAGGTAGCCCTATTACCCTTCCCCAAGGGCGGCTAAGTAGCCCTATTACCCCTCCTTCCCGGCCCAAGAGCGACTAGCTAGGTAGCCCTATTACCCCTCCTTCCCGGCCCAAGAGCGGCTAGGTAGCTCTATTACCCTTCCCCAAGAGCGACAAGGTAGCTCTATTACCCTTCCCCAAGAGCGACTAGCTAGGTAGCCCTATTACCCCTCCCCAAGGGCGGCTAGGTAGCCCTCAGTATTACCTCTCCCCAACGGCGGCTAGGTAGCCCTATTACCCCTCCCCAAGGGCGGTTAGGTAGCCCTATTACCCCTCCCTAAGGGCAGCTAGGTGACCCTATTACCCCTCCCCAAGGGCCGCTAGGTAGCCCTCAGTATTACCCCTCCCCAAGGGCGGCTAGGTGACCCTATTACCCCTCCTCAAGGGCGGCTAGGTAGCCCTCAGTATTACCTCTCCCCAAGGGTGGCTAGGTAGCCCTATTACCCCTCCCTAAGGGCGGCTAGGTGACCCTATTACCCCTCCCCAAGGGCGGCTAGGTAGCCCTCAGTATTACCCCTCCCCAAGGGCGGCTAGGTGACCCTATTACCCCTCCTCAAGGGCGGCTAGGTAGCCCTCAGTATTACCTCTCCCCAAGGGCGGCTAGTTAGCCCTCAGTATTACCCTTCCCCAAGGGCGGCTAGGTGACCCTATTACCCCTCCCCAAGGGCGACTAGGTGGTCCTATTACCCCTCCCCAAGGGCGGCTAGGTAGCCCTCAGTATTACCCTTCCCCAAGGGCGGCTAGGTGACCCTAGTACCCCTCCCCAAGGGCGGCTAGGTGACCCTATTACCCCTCCCCAAGGGCGGCTAGGTGACCCTATTACCCCTCCCCAAGGTCGGCTAGGTAGCCCTATTACCCCTCCCCATAAGATTATTAGATAGATGGTTTATGAAGTTTTTAAAAAAACTTGGCAGCTGGAATGGCTGAATTACCCCTGGGGGGTACTCCAATATATTGGCTATATGGGTATGTGCCGTTGTGACCTTCCTCAGCTCCAAAGGCGGCTAGGTAGCCCTATTTTCAATGCTAACCAATTTTAAAATGTCTGTCCTGAAAGGTTTGCTTTTTGACAGTCCGTATTGGCGTTACACGAAAGTTGACGACTAGAACTGTACGCTACAAATCAGTGAATGAAATCAACACAATGCCAGACTGATCTCATTTTAAAATATACGAATTGCAGAATTATGAATTAGACACACCTTAGCAGTGTTTTCAATGATTATTGCGCAAAATAATTGATTGCAGTTCTGTCCACGCTTCAATTACCTTGTTATTGCTTTTGGAAAGAATAAATATTATTGATGGTTAGATGGCTGAATTTACTGCGAGTTGTGAAAGGTTTCATTTCTAATGAATAACAATGTAATATGTCATTTATGACGAACTTCGAGATCAGTATCGCAGTTGATAAAACCCCAGCTGGTACTCGCACTGAGACAAAATTAGATCCGGCTTTCGTATACAGAGAACTGCTGCCAATACTCACAATACAAATGGCTTTGTGATTGATTATTGAAGTATGTCTTTTCTTAAGATTTGTGGCATCAGTTTAAATATTGGCTTGGAGGCAATTTCTGCTCAATTACTTTAATCTGGCACAGAGCTGGGACTTGGCATGTGGCGGCGATAAGATAGCTACGAAATAAGGCAACTAGTGTTCTTCCTGATCTGGCTAGACAACACAGCTTTGCCTTTGGTACACTTTTTTCTATCTCATGCTTTATATTCAACTAACCACTTTAGTCTTAAGTGGTTTCATGTACGTACACACACGCAGACAAATATCTTGCATACAAACACGAGTTAAGTATTTCAATGTTTATTACAGTCCCTATATGTTTGTAGATACATTTATAACATTGTAAATCATGATAAACAGAGAAACGTTAATTTCAATGTAATTTGCTGAAGCGCTTTAAAGCCCTTTAACACACCATCAACTGTTTAGTATATTTTCTTGATATTTTGAATGCACGAAGTATATTGTAACTGTTAATATGTATCCTGCAGACTTGGTACACGATTGTTCTCGATTACATGATCGAAGGGCTAAACATGTTTGAAGTTGTTTTACAAGTATATTCTGACAGACAAGTGCAATCATGCTTGTATCCATTGCTTTGGAAACACCACCACAAGTGGCTGTAAATATATTCACATAAAGCGAACTGTTTATATTGTCGTTGCGATTGAATAAATAGTAATAATAATATAGTCATAGTAATATAAGCATTTTAAAACAATAACATTCTGAAATTTGCGACACACGTACATCATGCAAGGAAAGTTAAAGTTGTTTTGCATTTTCCATTTACTGAATATCTTGTTTTAGCTAGTTCTGCATGCTTCTTCAAGACCCCAAAGTATAAGTTGAACAGTTGGAATACTCGCTTATCCATGTACAAATCTGCTGCGCTTTCAAGGGAGTTATTTTCGTAGCCACATTACGGTAGAAAGGAACTTTTCGTCGACGGTGTCGGATCTCTCCGTATCCCGAAAGAATTCCGATGAGTATGCGATACACTTTCCCGCCTTTTCTGATGCGCACGAACACTCCAGAGCCGGAATTCCCGCCAGTGGCATCACATTTACTCAGAATTAGCTGAGGCAACACTCTCGCTGAACAGTGCGAATACCACATAAGGTTTCCACCGTCTTTATCTCCAGGAAATCCGGCAAAATTAATCTTAGCACGCTTTGGATAATTAGTTAAGGCTCCAACCACCATGAAGCGTCGCCTGTGGGAACGGCTGAGTTTCAACACAGCGTAATCATAGACTACGTTCCTTCGCTCTGACCAGCCGCTTGGAAGAGTAACTTGCGCAGCTCTTACCCATCTCATTTTCCCATTTCGACGTAAGAATCCAACGCGTAGAGATGAGATCGGGGCAAGATATTTTTTCCCGTCATGTACGCAATGGGCTGAGAGGAGGACGTGCCGGCTTGAGATAAGGGTTCCGGTACAGCCGGTGGAAACTTTGACCACCGCAGAGAACGGGAATTTCTGAGCTCTAGACTTGGATGGCACATATGTTCGGTCGTCTGTCTTGAATATAATGCGCTTTATTCTTTCCCGCTGTGCGCTAGTGTAGGCTGCTGCAAATGGCAGGTTCGAGTCATCCCATATTTGTTCAGGTTGTTCTTCGATTGTCACACTTTCCGACGGATTTGCAGCTGACGACGGTCCCCTATTACTTGGCACGTATTCAAAGCCAACCTCCGTGCGCGACAGATTTCCACTGCTATCCAAAGTCTCGTAGTTCAAGTCCCACGAATTTTCTTTTTGTGTCCCTTCGAGCGTGTCCAAGTTTTTCACAAATGGCTCAGTGGTTATGTTTCTCACAGCTGTTACATTCACCTTGCCAACTACTATTGTTTTCCTGTTCTTTAGTAAAATTTGGAAAACCGTCGTGGTACTGTTTAAATGTCTTTGAACAGACTTCGTGGGGAGCTCGACTGGGACGAGGTCTCTTGGGTTTCTCATCTTTTTATCGGTTTGTTCTGTGCTTGAAAACTGAACAGCAATGACGAGACTGTAAACAAAGACCAATCGCAGAATGGCACCCATGATTTCGCTGATCTTGTCGATCTGTCTTCGGCTTGCTAGTGACCTTGTCGTGAACAGAAATACCCTAAAGTGCTACTTGGCCGGATTAACGTCAGTTTTACAGCTTTATACAACGTCACTCAAAGCATCACAGAGGAAAATTGCTTAGTGATAGCTCTGTGTCTTTTCACAGTCGTTTGAAGTGTTAAGAATAGTTTCAGCGCGCCTAGTTACAGTAGAGATCAAATCACGTCAAAGCAAATGGTCCATTGATGTCTCCAAATCAACTGTTACCTCCTCCAGGGATCAAATCACAGCAACTGTTCCTCACTCGATTACTTCGTCGTTTTATACCGTTCCATGTACGGCTTATATTGCCTTCGCATTGTTTCCGAGTCAAAGCGGAGGCTGTGTTGTGTGCGATGTGCTCAGTGGCGGAAATATAGTTATCATTATGATAACCATAAGACTCCTTTATTGGAACAAAACAAAGACTTTAGATAACGAATTAGTTTCCACGCATGGCCTCACTGCCCCAAGCTGTTTGAATTTTCCTGAACGTGAAAGAAAGAATATAACGTCATACAAATCGTTTTCAGGATGGATATGGTTTACTAGCATTCGTATATGTGTTGTTGTTATTCTCGGGGTTTTTTTCCAGTTCTGAATAGCATGTAATGAAAATTTCTGAAAGCCATTATAACATTTGCTTGACTTCCGATGTAATTATCAGCAGTGTGGGTGTGAGCAAAACATGCCACAACGTCTAAATGAAAACAAACAGTTTCGAACTTCACGAAAAAGGAAGTGAATGATGGCGAAACCAACAATATACTTAATCCGCGTAAATATCGTTCCAATATTACACTGAACTCACAAATTTAAAAGCACTTGCACATTTGAATGAAGTTCAGGTACGCATTAATAGAATAGCTTGTTGTTTACATGTAAATCAGATAATGAACCACAATCTTCTTGATTGTTCGCGTATTTCCTATTCATGAATTTATTTAATATAAATGTGGTATTTCTACGACGTAAATCCGTATTAAAAGGCCACAAGAGGCTGATGTTTACCCTAAATACAAGAATTAGAGCCACTCCGTTGACAACATGAGTGTTTATAGAGTGATGGTTGCATGGTAATAACCAATATCCAGATACATGATATACGATGATAAAGGATTCGCCCGTGGGCAGTGAATGTGCCGCCATGTACAACACCCACTCACTATTGGCGGCCAGCTGCAAAGTTTCGTTGCAATATTTGTGTTAACTGAGTTTCAAGCCATCATTCCTTCATAGCACATCACAGTGTGTTACGTGATCTTTCGTTTGTTTCTATTTTCTTTGATAGGCGTAGCTCGTAGGTGAACGACAAACAAGGTACAGGTCGCTACAGTCCGCAATGATCGTATGCAGGAATGATTTCTATCATTCCGTTCTATCATTCCTCCGTTCTTCAGTAGATATACTTTTAGATAAATTTAAGTGAATTAAAATGTATTCAACAATTAAATTTACCTCAAGTCCCATGTACAGTCTTCTACTTGAAGTATTTGTAGTGTTAAGAGCCAAGGTTTGCTTTAATATTGATCGTATGCAGCAAAAGTGAAAGCATGCAGCAATTGTTATTCGGACCTCTAGAAAGTTTGTCAATAAATGTCTTGATGTTCTTACCCTGATTTATTGTCCTCTATATGTTCCTCCAAGTACTGAATTGACATCAGGGATCTATATAGGAAAGTATGGAGCCTGTTCGCTTCTTTCTCGAAGCAGCTCGATCAAGCTCGCGGAAGCCATGTATAATTCTAAAATGGCCGCCTTGCCTCCTTCGGTTCTAGTCCTTTCTGTCTTTTGTACAGCGAGCTCCACGTTTTTGTGAGCAAGTAATTTTTAAGTTCATCATTTTATGTTTAAGCTAGAACTTTCTCTTGGGTGCAATAGTCAAAATAGTGGGCTTAGAATGATTGTAAAACCTGATAGAGAAATTTCTATAATGACAAGGTGCTGAGCACGAGGCCAATAGTTGCTGCATTCAGTTGCTGTGTTGTATGTAATCAAAGTGAAATTTCTTTGCAAGAGAAAAAAGAATGCACAAAATGTTTACAGAAATACAAAGAAGAGGAAAGTAGATAGGAGAGAAAGCGATAGTGCTTTATTTGGTATCAGTCGATATGCTGTTTGCAAACGGTACAAATTAAAAGACGAGTGCGGATTTCGAGCAACAAAGTGAAGCAAGGTTTGGTCCCGAAATTTAAGAAAATTAATATCATCTCTCGTATATTGCAGAACCAAGGCTTCAATTTTTAAAACATTTTACCGGAAATAAAGAGCTACCTGAGGTGTTAAATCAGTCCCGAGTAAAGATGTATTAGACTTTCCCAGTGATGAGTATTTTCAAATTTCGGAATCTCAAATAATTGCTGCATATGATAATTGCTGCATATGGTCATTGACTGTACTAGTTTCTACAGGAATTAATATTTACTGTCATGCATGTGTGTGTTTGTGTGTGTGTGTGTGTGTGTGTGTGTGTGTGTGTGTGTGTGCGTATGTGTGTGCGTATGTGTGCGTATGTGTGCGTATGTGTGCGTATGTGCCCATGCACTCGGAATCGGATTCATTTCTTAAAAATGGCAACTTTTCAAAATAAAAAATCCGTCCATGGACAGGGATCATATTTTATGCATTTTATTTTGCGTGTTTACAATGATGCCTGGGCGATAGTTTAAAATGAACGGTCAGCGCAAGAAATACTATGAATACACTAGAAGCTACGACTCACAAGAGAACCTTTAAATTGTAATAACCATGGCTACAATTGGTTAAGAACAAAAAGTGTTATAAGTATTGTGAAAATATACTACATACATGCTCTGAGTTCGTTGTTCGTTTAATGACCGCGGGGTTTTTTTTTATCAGTAAAGGAAACATTAAAAATATCCTGTGTTTTCTTTTCTTATCATTTTAAAAATAGCTTTAAATTATGAATATGACTGCAAATCAGTTAATTGATATGAACCAAACACATACAAAATCGGACTGCCTAGAATATATTTAAAAAGCATTTAAGAAATATATAGTGCACTGAAACGTACGCGGTACGATCTATAGTCATAGAAATGACAGAAATAGCCTCCACCACTCCCCAGCGCCACAGGAACTCTCAGAGCAGTAAATCTACCGACAAACACTAGTAATTATGCTAAGTGATAGTAAATGAGGGCTAATGTAAGGGCAAATATGGTATAGAGGTATTACCCTCACTAAAATAGATAAAAGTATCGAGGAGCGGCTGGAGTCCTTGAACGAGCTGTCGAAGCGAAGTAAGGCGCGAGAGTTAGCACTAGCGCATTTTCTCAACTCCAATTTACCTTCATTAGCCCACATTAGCGCTCGCTTACTATCACTGAGCATGAATCCTTCTATTTGAGTATAGAATTACAAACTTTATTTGGCCGATAGAGTCGCGTGCGGAAAGGGAGGCAGTGCACCAAATGCGATTGATTAGCGATACCTCTAGTCTCCTTCGCAGCCGTTATCAAATCCAAATAACGGCTGCGAAGGAGACTACGATACCTCTGACCGAGTTGTATATTGAATAAACTCAAGATTAGATTTATATCATATAAAAAAGATAACTATATATATAATTGACAAGCTTATCATAAATCAGTTAATAAAGCTTGATCTAATTAGTGCAATATACGATTTATAACTAAGAGTAGAACAACTAAGACAAATGCTAGAAAAGTTACTTATATTGAGTATTAGGGAAAAACCTTTCGTTCCCTTACGAAAATCAGCAGGCTTGGTCAATAATATTGATGATTTTATCTATCTGTCAAAAACAGAGAAGATAAAACAACAAGAAAAATCCCCAACATTTTGGATTGAATGTAAATAACACTTCCAGCTGTGTTTGATACCTGGCATGAGCAAGAAGGATAAGAAAATAAGCTAGCACGTCTGATGATCAATTGTCAGGAAACCCGTTCAGTTCAGCTTTTTCCTCAGTCTAGGATAAGGCCACAACATCATGCTTAGGTATTGCTTATGCTCTTTTCCGTTGCAGACATTTTCCTTACATATTTCGGTAGTTTCTCGTATTTCATATGTGAGATTTCATTGCTTGTACATGATGGATGTACAAAGAATGATTATGCAGAATACAAGGACTGAAGGAGAATGTAAAACAAAACGATAATATATTTTAGACTTTTGATCTCAGCTGATTTGAAATGTGTTGTTCGAATTCCAAGAAAGTAAATGTTCTATTTTTGTTACTTTTTTTGAAAACCGAAGGCAAATACAGAGCTCGAGCTATATCAGTCTATTTACGATTGTATGTGCGTCAATACCCTACATTCTTGGCTACTTGAACGATAAACATGATAAATGCCGACCACGATTGCATTGATCAACGCAACCAGCTATTATGGTATGGTTTCCGGAGTGAAGGGGGAACATTTCATCCAATTTATAATTGATCGATTTCAGCATTTGACATACTCGTAGACATGCTATTTTTTTAAAACAAATCTTCCCACGGTATTAACTTACATAAACTATAGCCACAAATGACTAAACATCTGCTAAAAACTCTTGCTTTTCAATTTTACTTTTGGGCAAAACGTTTCAAACAAACAGATTTTAAATGTAATGCAATTATACTCATGTCTGTTCAAAAGCTTTGACCTAAAGGCTTCATGCCTTTATAGGTGGTCGGAACGCCATTGTTTCACAAAATCTGATACACAGTTCTTAGTTCAAATGTTTTACGAGCTAGAAACGCAGAAAGTTCGTTTTGAATCGCTGTTCACAATATAATTATAGTATAAATGTACATGCTTTGTTCATAAACTTAATGACATTCTTTCACATCAAGTGCTTACAGGTAAAAATGTGCCGCTAATGGAGTAATGCAATTGTTAATGTGAATATTTCATACAGGAAATCAAAATGGAGGCAATATCGCTGCATTCGTTTGGGATATTGCTATTCCCGAATAGGAATACACGGAATACATTCTGACCATTCTGCTACCTGGAACAAAATACAAAGAATGTAATCCAAGTATTCCGGAATAGGAATAGCTCCTAAACGAACAATTAGTCCGATTTATTCCGACAATTGTGAGTATTGCGAATGAGTCCAACGATAAAATAATTTCTGCTCAAGCACCCGCAATGCGTAGTGGGAAGGTAACCTGAACCTACAAGGCGTATATAGAGTTCCATCACAGTGTCAGTGAAGTGGCTGGCGTTAGGCAGGGACCATCTGTAGCTATCCGTTGAGGTGTCATTAAAGTGCGAGCTTATTGGAAATCAGTTTGCATTCTGCATTCTTTGCTTTTAATTTCAATACATAATAATTCGAATGTATCTATTTTAATAGAATTTTTCTTAGATTTTTAATGATTACATAAGTTGTAAATATTTTAACACTACTTTAAATGTTCATTAGTTACACTGGGCCTTTTCATATTTTATTACTATCATGATTATTTATACATTTAGATCTTAAAATGTCATATAAATATATATCCTTATATTTATTGTAATTAGATGTTGAAAAGCCCCATGGGGAACACTAATCAAGTATATATGTATGACTGCGAAGATGTCCCTTGAATCGGATCTCAGCGGAAGCTAGCTATTACAATAAGGAACCTATTGATAACAATTAACTCTTGTAGTTTCTAGCTCATCCTTGGGAAATTAACTCAAATGCAAAAACTACATATAGTCAACTCCTGCCAATAGCAAATCCAGCTTTTAATTTACTTTAGCTGTTGTACCGATGTTGTTATATAATGCAGATATGCGCACAAACGCTAGCCTGCTTTGGGGGTTCGGGGTCATCCCCTAGAAGATTTTCAAAAAATGAAGGCTAAAGGAGCTATGGACGTACGAACGCATATCTTTAGAGCGACTATTTTTAGACATAAAGTCAATCAGTACCAACTGAAAGGCATAAGAGCTACAAATTTACCAAATTAAAGAAAATGAGAGACAAATCGCGATCGATAACATTTCATTTTAGCTGTGGCAGTTTCTCAGATACCCTGACTGTCACAATACGTAAGGGAGGCAGTCTAGTAATTCTTGTGTTTTATGTTTTTTGGAAATTCTGACTGTCGAAAGTGCGTAGGTGTAAGGATCCGCGCCTGTCTGCCAAACGGAATGGCCACCGACGGTGTCTCTGCACCCAGGAATTCCTCTATTATTGATATAATTATGTGCGTCATTATTGACAAAAATATCAGTGTAGGTTATAAAAAGATCCCACAACTGAATTACTGCACGTATTTGTTTTTTATAATATAATTATTTACAAACCCAAAGGTTTTTCTCAACTTATAATTTTATAGTTTGGCCAAAACTGATAATAACACAAACTCAACACCGCTCAAGCTACAACTGAGACACCGAACAAGCTACAACTGAGACACCGAACAAGCTACAACTGAGACACCGAACAAGCTAC
>JANUFV010106955.1:0-10122 GCA_024757865.1 Epizoanthus scotinus | reverse complement strand
GTTTACAAGTTTCCTGTTGATATCCTTCAGTACAGCAGCAATCGATATGGTGTCTTTGTGCATTGGGACATTCCTTAGTATGCTGTCCGTGGTAGAGGTAGGGATATTTTCTGGAACTACCCATTCTGAAAACAAAATTGATGCAAGTTGTTATTTAAGAAGATTTGCCATTTGCTTTCATAAACATATTATAAACTGCAAGGACAAGACAAAGTTGACAAAATAATTATCTATATGCTCGAAGTTTGGGTGGTGGATGGAGATGGATGGGCTAGGAAAAAGCTTTCTCTCACATGACACAGGTCCTTTACTATGATACAACATATTTTTTAGTTAGTATAAACAAAATATTGTTACAGATTTCTGAAAATACTTATTTCAATAAATGCCATAATAATTATATTTCACTATCTTTTGAAAGAATACTGGCGGTATATGTATTATAATGTCGCCATTTAAAATAATTTCAGATGCAAACTACCGTACTTTCTCATGTATAAGCCGCACCTCGTGTATAAGCCACACCCCCAACTTGGGAGCCTGCCAAAGAGCTTATAATTTCAAAATTATGAAATGGAAAACACTCGCGTATAAGCCGCACTCCAAGTTTAGAGATCTCTTATCACTTTCCAGCATAAAAATGTGCTTGTTTGGGCAAAATGTATTGAAAAAAACGCGCTTAAAAAATACGAAAATCACGGAAATCTTTTACGTGGCGGCCATATTTGAACCTGCAAATGTTGTGGTCAGCAGTTTTCTAAACCAATCCAAGTTGGCGGCCAAACACGAGGGAGCATGCTGGTGCATGATTAGCTCAATTTCTACCAGTTTTTACAAAATTTAAGGACTTTAGATCACCATTTGTTGTAAAGGAGGCATTTTTAAGTTATTTTATCTGTTTTCAGAGAATCACAGTGTAAGAAACACTAAAAATGTGAAGGAAAAGTCTTTGTTTATAATATGCGCGATTTGTTGTGAATATGAATATCGTAATCGTTTTATATCGTAGTCTGAACAAGTGAACAATTACAATGATTAAGAAAGCAACAACAGAGGCCATGGTATTCTTTTATTATCCAATCTTTACTTTGTATGTGTTCATGTGAAGAATTTTCGAAGGCTTTTTAGAAGGTGAAAAAAATTTCAAATGGAAAACACTCGCGTATAAGCCACACCCCCAACTTTGTGCCTCTCAATCTAAGAAAAATTGAACTGAATACCCGCGGCTTATACACGATAAAGTACGGTATTCAGAACTTTAATGGAATGCTAGCGAAGCTACATGTATAGTCTCAAAATTACTTGTTTCAATGCTGTTATTACTCATGAACCTGGGTGGAGTAGGGACGTGATGACTTGTTTCACAATCAGCCAGTCACTTCTGAGGGTAGGAAACACACATAAGACGATTGCAGCCTGCGACACAATTACATGTAAACTACATGTGATTTCATGTCCTATCAACCAAATTTGAGGTGGAGCTGCTCTCCCGTTCCCAGTTCAGATCTGCACTGACACGGAGAATTCTTGCTCCATGTGCTGTATAGAGATGTAACATTACAGGAATTTAGTACTTATTATTGTGCATATATGTATGCAGCTGTCATAATCATTATCACTATCATATGATTATTATTATCACAATCATCATCATAACAATATTCATCCTTAAGATCATCAACATTATTATTCATTATCATCATCACCACTGTCATCAACACAATTGTAACCATTACAATTATTATAATTATCATTATTATTATTATTATTATCATCATCATCATCATCAACACCACCATTGTTATAATAATAATTATTATCATCAACACCACCATCGTTATTATCAACACCACCTTAATTATCATCATCATCATCATCATCATCATCATTGTTATCATCATCATTATCAATTAATTTTAAAATGCATTAGTTTTAAAAACTTCTATTCTGAGATTATACTACCTGTATTCAAAATGTCTCCCTTTTTATAAGTCTGAATAAAAATGAATGCTGTTCTTTACATTGTTGGATTGACAATAGAGAGCAAACAAATTGTGGTAATTCGAGTGGTAATACTTACCAACACTACCATCACTGCTACTATCTTGGCTGTGGTGATGGGCAGATATCATATCACCAAAATCTGCCACTGGATTGTCATTAGCATTGTTGTGATCCTCTGGTGACTCAACAAAACCCACTTCAATGTCACGACGCCTGCTGTTCTCATGATGTGGCTGCAAAAAAAGGTTTATAATGTAAACATCGGTGAAATTCAAAACATTAGTCTTGGGGACAGTGTTCTTCTCTTTACCAATAAAGTAATTGTGCTTAATCACAAATGATTACACTGTTCATTGACGAGTTATCCATCCTGCTTCTCAAGATGGGGGCATAAGATCAATCACGTTCATCTATTTATACCTGTCCCGATATGAATATTTTAGTCAAGCACTGGCAATGCAATGCTTATCATAATAACCATGTGATTACAACAGCAATGATTAAAACCAAACATTTCGGTTGGGGCATGAACCAGCAATCTTCATGACCCTCTTTTCTAACTATTATCTATATATTCCAATACTTAGTTACATATAAACACATTTTATCACATCTCTTCTGATTATACATACTGATAATGATATACTATATAATTTCTTCTTTTTTATCAGGCACAATACAATAGACTGTCAAGTGCTAGAAGACATGACTTACATCCTTTAGGATGTTCAGTTTGCACATAGGACAGGTTCTGTGTTCAATGAGCCATGGATCAATGCATGACTTGTGGAATTCATGCCTATAGAGAGAATAAGACAAATGTTTATTTTAAAATAGCCTCAAGAGTAGGTCAGATAAAAAAACAAAAAACCCCATTCATCTCATCACAATGTAAACACAAGATAAATAGACTGATTGTTCAACTTTCTTGGATGTACACGGTCATACACACACAGGCATCATGCACTTTGAATGACCTTGTTTGGCCTTTAACGCACTTCATTGTGTATGTCTTTCCAGAGCTCACAATAAAGTTTGCAGATACTACTAGCATCAACGGCAACCCACCCCATGACAACCCACTGGTTAAAGTGAACACATATTTAAGACACAGCACGAACAAAAAAGTAAATGCAAAAGTACAAGAAATGTACAGCATTATGTATTGCCGACACTAGTCAAAACAACTGGACCACTCCAGCAATCTGTAATGTAGTTACTTCTGCAGAAAGTTCACATTGTTCAGAAGAATGGCACAGAACATGATTACTGTATCATCTGCAGTTAGTTATAATAATTGCTTTCTTTGATTACATAGATATTTGCTGCCATGTTTGCTATTTGTATGCTCAAAATAAATTGGTGAAAGGCAACATTCAAACCCTGTGGCCATTGAATTATTGATTACAAATGGCTGCTTACTTGCAAGGCAGAATACGGAGTTGTTCACCACCTTTATACCCATCCAGGCACACAGCACAACTTTCAGCCTCATCAGGTTCATCCTAAAAATTAAAATAATATGGCTCTTAAATCATAGCACTCACTAACAAATTACACAGGTCGCAGTTAGCACATGCATACAAAAACTCACTTCGTAGGTACTACAAAGAATAATGCTTGCCTGTATTCATAACGATAATAAATACAAATAAACTAGATCATTATTTATAATGCATGCACGTTCTGATTGGTTGACAGCTACTTATCACAACTCCACATAAAGTGCTCGCAGAATTTTATTAAAATAATAAATAAAGGAAACAGAAAATATTGTCTATGTTTCTATTGAGCTATTAATTGTAAAACTTGTGCAAGCTTTAATAAGATAATGCAAAATTTTTGATAACAAAACTATTTCTCGTTTGTTTTCCTAAACTTGTCCTTATAACTCTAGTATCAAATGCTACAACTAGTATTTATGTATTATTTTGGTTAATCTCCTTGCATGTCTCCCCACTTATTTTTAAGCGTTTCGGGCGAATGTGAGAATTCATATCATATGATATTATATGACAAGCTTTACTTTTTTATATCATTCAGCACAATTCTTCTTCTTCTATATTTGTACTGTGAGAAGATAGATATTGCTAAAAATAATGACTGGACGTGAACAGGTATCAAAAATAATTTTATGTCATTTTCATTCTTAATGAAAGCAGTTGAAATACTTCTTGATATTTTCTTGATATTTTTAAAATCTTTCTTTGATGAATAAATCATGAAATCTCAAAAAGTTGATTAACAAATAACTAACATAATCTTTTAGTCATTGAATTTTTGCACATTCTGTCCACTGTTTTTAAAATATAATAATTATCTAAATAAGGCAATGGTATCATGTGTACATAATATGTACATATAGCATGTAACTTAACTCCAAACAACTAAAAGTATTTCTGTCTAGACAAGATTTGCCTGGCATTCTAGGCATTATTAACAACTCTATATGTTCCAGACAATCATTTCGAGATATTTATACAAATTAGAGCCCTTTTACAAAAACATTTGTATGATCAATGTAACATTTCAAAATATTTTGGGTTGATTACTTTAAAAAAAAAAAGTATATTCTATTAAACTCTAGCCAATGGTTAGTTCTGTTTGCAATATCTTTCAACAAAAGATAATCATTGATTAGAGTTTAAACTTAATTTCAATAATCAACTCTCTGTGTCTCTATATCTAAATATTTTTCAATATTCATTTCAGTATACAGCCAAAGTTTAATAAGACAGATGTTGAAGGATAGTTTCCACAAGAAATATTTTGTATCACTACTTTATGATTAAGACATTTCTTTGATGTCTTTAAGCACAATACTATTATTGATTTGAAGTGTCTCAGTGGTCCCTATTTATATACACTATAAACTCAAAGTAGCATTTTTAGTCTGGAAATTGAAAATGATACAAACTTTGAGAGAACAAGAAATAGCTGTTGTAAGAAGTGCTGATGACATCCTCCCAAACTTGCAGACAAGTATTACCATAACATTTTGGCAAACATAGGAAGCAAATTCAGCCATTACATAACAAAAAATTATGTTTTCATCGAGTTATGACAAATGGCTTTCAACCACTAACAGCACACATTATGTCTACTTATAAAACAATAATTAGGTTATAAAAATAACAAGAAAAGCAAAAGTCTACAGTATGTCAGAATAAATACAAATAAAATCAGCATTTGTTTGGTGAGCCTTGTATTTCTGTGACACAGAAAATGCCAACTCATTTTGTTTGTCTTGATGAGCAGTTTTTAAGTGTTTGGTGTTCCAATATAGAACTCAATTTACATGTAAAAATGAAGTACAATATAGCTGTTGTTGTTGTGTTATTTGAACCAATGAAATCTCTATCAGGCTTGCGGCTATATCAGCTGATAAAGATGTTGTATCTCTGTCAATAAAACCATGTTCATTTACAAATAATTGTTTAAATTACTTGACACACATAATCATGATATTTTATGTTTTATACTTACCCTGCGGCTCACAGTGCGTACTGAGAGCTTAGCTATAGCTTTTTTGGCTGCTGATGTCAAGCGTTTCTATCAATAATAAGAAACAAAAAAACCATAAGCAACTAAATTGACAGATAAAGCTTCATATTAAGTTCCTCAAAACAGACAAAAATTGTATTTTTGAATTATTTACAACCAAATGGTATCCACTAACATTCAGGATTAAAATAAATCCAACCCTTTCAACTGGACACAATAGCTGGGCTATAGATAGAAACAGGAGCTTGGAAAATGTAGTAATAATTATACAAGCTGAGAAAACAAGCAAGTTTAGAAAATAAAAATAAATTAATACACTACAGTACGAAACCCTGTCCAACTCATCTGGGAATTAAGTATTGCGTGTTATCATGAGCCTGAGTCCCAGTTGTTTAAAAGTTGTGCTGTAATTGGAGCAGCAAGTTCTTAGAACTCTGTGATTAAACAATATGAAATCATATGGTCGCCTATTCAGTATTGTTAAGGCAGCAATATATATGCAAATGTTTCCCATAGCTGCTATAAGTAATCTTTTGCTTACTTAATGGCCAGATTAGTATGCAGTTTATGCCTAAGTCAATGTTAACAAATACCTAACCTAATCTCCTTCTCAGATTGCATTCGAGAATCTAAACAGCTGAGGTCTTTGAATGACATCACATACTTGAGTTGAAAACAGGAACTAGACATACCCAGTTTGTATGTGGGCTCGATTCATGTACCACATGACATGCAACTAAATTTTGCCTATTATTAAGGCAGCAATGTGTATGCAAATGTTTCCCATAGCTGACATAGCTGCTATCTGTAATATATTGCTTACTTAATGGACAGATTTAATAGTCCCTCAAGTACAGTTCTGCCAATACCAACTCTTAACATGCCTAAGCTAATGTTAACAAAGAACAAAACAAGGTCTGATGAGTGATGTATTTGTTCGAAAACAGGAACTAGACATGCCCAGTTTGCATGTACATGTGGACTCGATCCAAGAACCACATGCAACTGAGTTTTGCCAGACCCCATTCCCCCTATATACCTTTAGTTCTGCATTTCTGTTTGCCAAAACGTAATTTATGTAAAGTTAGCCCATTTAGCTAATTTTAGGCTATGTTGAAATATCAACTAACGGCCATCATTATTTCCCAACTGAATACTTAAGTCTAATAGCTGATTACCATAATTCATAAAATGAGTGTGCCATATTTGCATCTATAGATATATGACAAGTTGAGTGTAAATAAAATACCTTATTGTTGTTATTGTTGTTGTTGTTGTGGTTGTAAGAATGCGTTGTTATGTTTAGCATTGGTGGCTCAATATTAAAGATTAGAGTTTCCTTCCATGGTCTTAGCTAAACAATAAGACCGTCAGACATGCATGCATGCACACATCTGTACGTGGCTGAATTTCGATTCAAAATCAACTTGAATTTATTAGCACACAATATAATTGCAAAATTCTTCAAAACCAATTCTCACATATTGCGCGCGGTAGCGTTGCGTTAATTATCAAGAACCAATTCAATTCATTAACTGCTCTCTTTCATACAACATATGCCATTTACGGAGATATTTACAAATGTTATCGTTATTGATATTACTACATGTATGTAGCAAAGACAGCTGGTTTATAATTTATCCTCTAGTCTAGTCTTGATCGTTTCTCGCTTGTGTCTACGAGTGTCACTAACTACAATTTCCCGCGAACGTTTTAGCTGTATCCGCAATTACCAATATCAAAAGCTACCTGTTTTCACCACATAAAACCCGCTAAAGTGATTACATGGTTCAGAATTCTAAACAACAGAACCGAAACCAAATGTAATATCCCGAACGGCAGCATAACAAACTATAAATACATGTAAAGACAACCAGAAATGAAATTTAAAATTTTAAAAAGACTATTTTCAGTTTCGTAAGTTGTGATAGTATGCTTTTTGTTTTATCAAACGAGGAACTAGTATAGTAATAGTACACAAAAACAAGCAAAGCATCCAAAACCATGAAGAACGTTCTTAAATGAGAAGGGTACAGTATAGGGATTGCTAGAGCTCCAAAAGGAACAACATTAAACAGAAACGTTTGCTTCAAACGGACTTACCTCGGTTTTATCACGGGCATGGACATAACGGAATCGCTGGACATAATAAAACACCAACCAAGCCAGCGATATCACCATTAGAACTATGAAGGAAACAGACACAAAAAGGACTGACGTTGGATTATGTTTCCACTTTGTGCGGTAGTGTGTCCCAACTTTGATCTCAACTAACACCGTAGCGTTCTCCAGTTTTAAAACAAGGTTTTCACCTAAAGCTTGATCCACGCTGATAGACACCATATAGTCTGCACCTTTATGCTGCATAGTAACTGACTTGTCGAAACCTTTATCATTGTAGACTATAACTGACGAAGCGTTATGTTTGTAAGCATTTTCTATTTTCTCCTTGAATTCACATTGTCCTCGAGATATCAAAGCAATCCATGGCTTGAGCTGAGGACTAACTTCTAAATTGAATTCTTTACATCCTTCGCGATTGTTTTCGTTCAATGCTAAAAGCCATCCAGTACTATCCATCTTTGGGCTGTGAACACCAAACCTTCCTTGTCCATGCATAGCATGACAGTTCTTTTTCAATGCATCACAGAACGTAATGTTTAATGTGGCCGTCGTGTAGTCTGCGTCGTTGTCTTGTTTCTCTTCGTAGAAACACGAAACGGCGTTCGCTTGTATTAGGGCGAAAATAAGCCCGATAATGAACATATTTAAGCATAACATATTCTCTAGTATCAAGATCAAACTCTTCCAAATGACAGTTCGGTTCTGGTTATAATTATGAGCAGAACAAAACAGTCCCATGGGTATCTGTTAGCTACAAATCAGAACCTTTCCGCCATCTTTTTCAATGCGTGTATTCTAAACTTAGTCACGTGACCTACGACACACCTGACTGAAATCACGTGACTAGCGGTTTAATCACAGATCACTCGGCTCCGCATTCATTTGCGTATTGCATGACGTCATTTCAATACATATATATGGATTGTGCAATCATTGCACACTCTTTATTTGATCTTGACGTTCAATAAATCTAACAATAAATAAACTAACGATTATGTTGTATTGCTTCCTTGATTGCACCATTTTTCTGTTTTCCCCCCGTTTATTTGACGATCTTTGACGAGTCTATGCATTTGCACCAGGGCCTGCATTTACACTCATCAGCTCTCAATTACTCTTATATTTGCCGGAAATTTCTCCCATTTGCCAGAAATGCTTGGAAATCAGATCAGAGTTGCCTGGGAAGCCGAGGAGGCTAAAGTTTACTCACAATTTAATTTATTCTTTCACTGTGACTATAAAGGACAATCGTTCAATTGAGTGACTTTAAATTGATGAAACGGAAGTAGTTTAATTCGTGCGTAATATCACGAACTGATCAAGTGAGAGTTATGGACAAGCCAAAAATCACGACATTTATTACATCAGTTGCTCTATAGATTACAGACTTTTATATTTAATATTTAACAATAATGGCTTGAATTTACATTATACAATTCCACTTGTCTGTGGTGACTGCGGGTAGTGTAAACAAATCTAGGCATGTCATTTCAAGTAGAACTTGAATATTTATAACAATTTAAATCTGTAAACTGAAAAAGAGAAAGAAAAAAAGTGACCATACTATTCATCAATAATTTCAGTTTAAAATGAAAATAATCGTATCAAAAACCTGATTTTTATGAAATTCTATAAACAAGCATTTTTATAAGAACAATTTTATAAGAGCAACGAGGCTCAAATTTGCCTAAAAGTTAAGAACAACGTAAGAACAATCGAAGCTCGGATTCAAAAGCGTATTTAAGAATGTAACGAAGTTCTGGACACAGTAAAATACATACTGCTTGTCCAGAAACCAGTGCAGATATTGGGATACAAATACTTCACTGCTTTTACAGACAACGAATACAGAGCGGGCGATAGTTTAAAAAACGTCTCCAAGTCAGTGTCGACACAAAACCAATTTTTAAAGTGAACAATTGAGGCTCAAATTGTCATAAAATTACGAACAATAAGGCTCAGCTACAATTTACTCAGGTTTTTATTTAAAAAATAAATAGCGCGAAGACGATCGACAATGCAACAGAATAGAAGTTATAAGGTCTGTGTTCCATCTCTGGTACTGACAGTTTTTAGGTGCGTGTTGTAGCTGACGGGTTCAAAGGGAAAAACAAACTTTGACCTCGATCAATCCCAAAACCAAATATTTGAGGCTATACATGTACATGACAGCTAGAACTATCACTGGACGAAAGCCAACTCAAAGCAGGAAAACAATTTAAAAAAATTCCCAACAAGAGAAAAGCCAGAGCTGGTTTAATAGACGACCCTTCTCACGTGAAGAATGTCGATGTAAATACTCATGTTAACGCTTTAAAAATACCAAAAATGGAAAGAGCAAGTTAGTCAAAGTTGGTAAGCAGCGAAAACATGGGGATTTTATCTAAA
Source organism: Epizoanthus scotinus (assembly GCA_024757865.1). Lineage (NCBI taxonomy): Eukaryota > Metazoa > Cnidaria > Anthozoa > Zoantharia > Epizoanthidae > Epizoanthus > Epizoanthus scotinus. Next base: position 102 of record JANUFV010106955.1, on the reverse strand, counting down.
AAAACTGCGGAACTGGCGAAGTTTTAAAAACATTTTTTTTTAAATAGAAAACGTATGGCGAATTTGACCTCGACGGGCATGCTTGATTGCCCGAGGTCAAAT
>JANUFV010106944.1:0-10122 GCA_024757865.1 Epizoanthus scotinus | reverse complement strand
GAAGCATATTGAAGCACGAGTTGAGATTCCTTTTCATTATCGGCAATGATTATTTGTATAGTTTTGAGCCCCTTTGGGGGAGCGACTGGCCGTCATACTGGTTGCCTGCTTCTTGTAAAAAGTTAGATACACTGTCGGCGACCAACGAAAATAGGCACTTGCAACTCGGCCGCAATTTCACAGCTGTCCATAAAGGTTTATTCTTTACGTGTCAGTGCATAAGCTGCCCGGAATACAAGCCGCGCGAATATTTTTAGCGGTGAAAATCAATGTATAAACCGCTGCGTATATTCCGAAAATTACGGTATGCACTGAAATATGTGGAAAATGCACCTAAGACGCCTTTGACCCATTAAAATTTGTGGACGCCCACTTTTTAAATCCTGGCTAAAAGCCTGCTTCCTCCTCTCGTAACTTGTTGTCAAAAAAATCCGTAAACCTAAAAATTAAAAAACTGTGGCCTTATGGAACTCTGTGGCCTAAAACGAATAAATAAAAATAAAGCCTTACATAGCTGTTCTAACTAACTACTTACTCTTTCTGTCCCCCTCAGCAAATTGCACTTCTAGTTCTCGTCCCAGCAGGACTGTCCTGTCCAGGTAGTACAAGGCATCCTCGGCATCTCGGATATCGTCAAACCTGCCAATCGTTAAGGGCCTATCCACTTTCCTTGTCTGACTTACAAATGTTAGCACTTTTAATGAACTGGTTGAAACCTTGCTTGCTTCTTTGGAAGCTTGCTTGTGTTTATGTTTGCTGATGTAGGCTTGCGTTATAGCTTGACTTGACACTTTGCACTCTTTAGAACTTTGTCACTTGCAGAGAAATTCTTTTGTTTCTTGACTTGAGATACAAGTGACTTGCAAGCTGAAAATCTTATACAAGCAAACCATTCAATGGTCAGCATTCAATGATCAGCATAAAATGAAATTTAAAAAAAATATATAAAACCCAGTGCAACATTGTTTTGCAACTAATTGATATTTACTTGAATGAATATTCCAAACTTTCTATTTCGATAAATTCTATCTTTCAAGTACACATTGTACAATGGTTGAAGGTTATATAATGCACATATAATAGTACAAATATTATTGTTTTCATCTAAGTGTGAACATACATCAACCAAATCATGTTTTGAATGTCTGACATTTTTAGAGTTTTCACATTCTCATAGCAACCCTGGCTCTGCTGCCAAACATGTGTATAAAACCATAAAAACAATCAAATTTGTCAGACATTTGAAACATATTTCACATTATATGTTTAAACTGAGAAAATCATCAGTATTCCTGGCCATTAATCAACACACAGCAAGCTGCTAGAAGAGCACGCTACCACGTAATGTTGAGATGTCAAATGGTATTTTTTTTTTACAATCTTTATATAATGCAAAATGTCTGGGGTAGAGAGAAATTTAAGTTATTCAAGTATTTCCATCAGTTGTTTAAAATTCAAGCTCGATAAACTATTTTCAAGGACCATGGCCCCCTATTTGTCTCCAGGCCTTTTATCTGAAAAAAATCTTGAACAGACTAATAATATTATAAACAGCAAAATATTTCACTGAGAAAGCAGAGCTGTAACAAGAGCGCCATGTAGAACAAAATTAATAAAAGGACAAAATCTGCTGCCATATTTCACAAGTTAAGCATCCATCCTCCTGTAATAATAATAATTATGGAAACAAATGGGGGGGGGCATTTGCCCCAGCATGGGCTTTTCTTCTATTTGTGTTGTTCTTTTGATTGTCAATCGATGTTTGTGTTTCTTGATGTGCATGGAACATTTCCTGAGTTAGAGAACACAGAACTGGATTGTACCTGTGACATAGAAGGCAATCAAGATCGCATATGTTGCATTGAGAGTGAAGATGAAGGAGATATTTTCTTATCATGATATTTTATGTTTTACCAAAACCAAGCAGGTGAGTAAGTAAAATGTACCCTCTACACAATCAAGGCTTGAATTGCCATTGAAAACAGATTAACTGAGGTTGAAGAAAATGAATGATTTATTAAATAAATATTGATCAATGTCAGATACATCTACTGGAAGGTAGGTTGCACGGCTGTAAGAAGTGTCTTCAGAAAGGGGGTGGGCGCTTACCTAGTCAAATATGGTACAATCAATTTGTAAAATTGAAAATAAGTTTGAATGTAATTACTTACAAGACTTGACTCAAAAGGAGGCTTTATCTTGAGCTCTTTATCTACACCATAACTTTACTTTTACTTGGCACTTGAAAATTCTTGGTGTACTTTGCTTGCAAAAGAATTGCTTTTCTTTTCTTTTATGGACTTTGCTTTGAAGATCTTTCTCAAATCTTTAATCTTTTGACTTTGCTTTGAAGATCTTTCTCAAACCTTTGATCTTTTGACTTTGCTTGTGAAGCTGAAGTTTAATGCGCTTTGTCTTTGGTCTTTACTTTATGCATGGCCACTTTCTTGGCTTGTTCAAGGCTTTGTTTTGGAACTTGAGAATGAAGACTTTAGATTCTCTCTAACATGCTTTAACTTTAGACTTTCTCCCATCATGTGTTGAGCTGTTTACTTTGAGTATACCTACCCACAATATAACAACCAAATAATTATGTTAATACCGGTATTAACATCATAAAGTTATTCACTGACCTATATTACTTTGCTTAAATTTCAAATGGATGCTACTTTTCACAAAAAAAAAATACAAAACAAGCAAACCATAAAGAAAGGATACTGCACATAAGAAAAACCTCGTGGTTCTCGTGTGTAATAATCCGTTGGGATATACACATCTGTTATTCTGCCATATTTGCCAAAGATGCGTCTTAGGTCCTCAGGCCTGAAATGGAAACAAGATTCATTAGCAAAATGTAAGCAACTTGTTATCTCACTAACTATTCTTCCATTCATTGATAGTAACTGCACATAGTCACATACATGTACTGATCATGACAGCTGAAGTCAGGTCAGAGAGATGTTTGTTTCTGAACACCGAGATTCAACTGCAGCTATGCATTACAATTGTTTATACAAAACATAAATATAAATACAACATCTTAAAAGCTAAAATGTTCCTTCTGAATCAATCTTTGGCCGAGTAAGTTTAAAAAGAACAACACTCAAATATCACTTAAATGTATCTTGCTATCGATTTAATTGGCTACCTGGGCCAATATCAAGCTTAATCATGCAGTAACAAAATTTCTCAGTTCTGATTGGTTCAATTTTGTTAGTCTTTGGAAAAGGTGCTTCAGCTAAGTTATTCCAAATTGCACTCGGAACCATGTGATTTACCTATATAATAGTTAAAGGGAGAGTATCACGGCATAGCGCATGCATACGTTATGTCTCTTAAATCCAAAACGAGTTATGTACTAAAAATAATGACTAATATGAGTAACTCGAATATAAACCTGTTTCCCAGCACACTATTTGGTCAGATGGCCTATTTTAGAAGACGATTGAAGCAGATATTTATAGTAATGTGTTGTGAAGTGAATTTAGTATTGGCCCGTAGAACAAATTATTAAAATAGCCACCAAGATTTAAGAGACATTTTGTACGTATGTGAGCTATGTCGTGATACTCTCCCTTTAATGGACAATCTCAAACCATAACAAAAACTTACAGGAAATTACAAGTTGTGGACGGAAATATAATCAAGTATTTATATCAAACATATGTTTCTGGGTTCTTTTTATTGCTTTTACAGAAACAACATAATTTTTATGTTATTATAATTATTATTATATATATTATATATCAAACTGACAAATATTGAAATAATGAATATTTTATAGTTTATCGATTCCCAAAAGGTTTTCGGTTTTCCTTTTACACAATTTTCTGTTAAATTCTTCACTCTTAACTGCGTGTAAGAATATGCAATACTGGTTAAAATATTAATAAGAGTATGGAACTATGAAATGATCGTAAACCTGGGCGTAATAGGTGCGCGAGTGACCGGTTGGATTCGACAGCACCTGAGCACGTGTTAGAGAAATCTTTGACTGCGAAACGCCAAAAGGAAGCTTTGAGTTCGACGAAATCAACACAAATTTTAATGTGCAACAACCTAAAACCTACCTGGTATCTCGATGCAGATTTCTAACGTACAGGGAACTGTTTGGCGGTCTTGCATATCGTGACATTATCGCAAAATGCTCTCAAACAGCTTCAGATAAAACTTTCAAAGAATACATCAACCAAGATGGCGGGCAAAAAGGACGCCAAACAAAATTATGGGTTATACTTATGTGCCATATTTGGTAATGTGGAACCCGCAAACACGTGGACAGCGGATATATTTTTGTTGTTTCCCAAATATGGAGTACAAAACCAAATATGGCAACAAGCGCGGCAGTTTGACCAAATATTCATTGGCGCGAAATTTGTCTTGGAGAAGTGGTCTTTCGTTCGTTACAGCGTCGTTTTTTCTCTCTCTTTCAGCTTTACTTGATTTGATTCTTTTATAAACTTGAAATACTCGTTCCTTCGTTTTAGTATTTGAAATCGACGATGGATGTTTACAATCAATCGCGTTCGGTCGCCCGAAACAAACCATACTCGAGAAAGCCTTCGCCAACGAGACGTGATTGTAGAAGGTAAGCGAGCCTTGTCATTGAGAAGTTTGTAGTTCTGTTAGCCTTGATTTGCAATTATAGTTTGTATTAAAGCCATAACATATGCAAATCAGAGCGCCATGGCAATTGGTACGATTAGTCTAGGTCAATGTATGGAAGGAAAATTGATAATCTTTTGAGTATAAAGTTTCGCGCCAGAATGAGAAAAACGACGCCACGCTTTCCTGAACCGATTCATCATTCTTGAGCAATTTCGAATTGTTGGATCTCTGAAAAGCATAGACGCTTGGAACAGATTTTGGATCCCAGATTTTAAAAAATCGTCGATTTTGTAAAGCTTTGTAAGTTTGTTCAGATCGCTTTGGATGTGACACGTAACTGAACTGGTTGAAAAGCCCGGTTGAAAAGGCAAAGAGAAACGGGCAAACAACGGGGGCTGGGGGTCTAACTCTGAGTGCCACCTATCCTTCAAACAGGGTCCAAAACGTCGAGATTTCTCAAAAAATTATTCCTACCCCATTTTTGGGTAGGCCATTTCTTACATGGATGTTAGTGTTTGGATGGAACGTACGCACATATCCATAACCCCTGGACCCCTGTTTATTAATAAGAAGAATAGTTAGCCAGTGGCCTTACAATGGATCAAGTTATATGCACCAGTCATGTGAAGCCCCTGCACCCCCCACCCCGGGGATAGCGGGGACATTGACTTTTTGCTTGTGTGAAACTAAGTGAATTCCCCGGTCACCAGGGCTAAAATTTGCAGTGAACAGCCCCACATCCGGGGAGTGCAACTTTATGACCAGGACAAACGCTCTAAAATGCAAGGTATGATCCAGAGTTGACAATATCATGACTCGAACATCACTTCAAATGAACATTTAATGACGTAGCCCTATAAACAATTGACTCTTTATTTCAAAATCAGGTCAATACAAAACGGCATTAAAAGACACTGAAAGAGAGAAGCGTGATGCAAGTCAATGGAATTTCATGCTGCATACACGGGTCACTGCATTTCCAAATTCAAAACAAATGCAAATTCAAATGAAATCAAATGATTCATACCGCTTACTTTTGTTTAATAGCGTCTGGAGGCAGTCAGCATCGACTGGCTTCTTTATTTCCTTGTGCCAAACTTTACAAAGCATCGCTATAAAATATCCAGCGCAGAAAAGGCCACAGAACTGTCAGAAGAACCTCAAATCGCCACACGTGACGCTTGTTTGTGCAGATAATTTATGTCAAATTACCATGCGGCACGAAAATATCACTTCTGTTCAATCGAGTGAATGCCCTGCTAAGCCCCCGCTTAGTTCCCCACCCCAAGGGCCAAGGAAATGAAACTTAATGAAATCCCCGTACACTGGAGCCCTAAAAAATGGTGACAATTGGGTGAATGTCCCCGCTTTCCATTGCCTATTACTTTGTGCATAATTCTATCAAGTCTTGGTAACATGTATTTTAATAATGAAATAATTTACCAGGGATAACTCCATCAAGAAAAGTTGTTCTAAAAAAGATATTCCAGAGGAACAGTGTATGTCCCTGTTTCCCTCTGGAGATGTTTCCATGGAAGATAAGACAAACAAGAGTGAGGATACATGGATTAACAAGACCCCAAACAACAGCCGTTTCACATCAGTTAAAGCAACCAGACAGGCCAATGGACCCTGGACACAAGATTCCAAACATGAGAAGGGCACAGGACATTTGGTGAAAGAAGAGTTTCCAATTCTGGGAGAAAATGTATTCCATTCAAAGTAAGTGTTCATGTTGTGATCAATATGGCACATAAGCACATAAAACAGCATTCTTAGCACCTTGAGTTGCTGATCAAAATTAATGTATCTAGGTTAGAAATAAATAGAAGCCAATATTCAAACTTACACTCGACTCCTGATAACTTGAACCTTCAAGGGAATCGAAAAAGGGTTGAGACAGTACTTGGGAGTTTGAGATATCAGAAGATAGCAGCAATTGATGAAAAATTAAACATTGGAAAAAATTACAATTTAAACAGTTCTCTCTTGATCTGATGAAGAGTTATTAAGTAACTTCTTGAAACATCAGATAAATTCCTAACTCTACATATGGCAATATTATGACATATGACACCCCTGATGTTGGCCCTTGTTCTCTGCAAGCCCAAATTTACAGTCATCAAGTAATCAATAAAATAGAAACATTTTTCTTACAGCTACACACCTGAAGGGAGCAGAGACTGGGGAAGTTGCGTTGAGGAGGAAGAGAAGAAAAAACTGTGTGGACAACATGAACCTCCCAGGTAATATGTGTAGGCACTGCCGACAAGCTGGTAACAACACCTCATGATACAAGTATTATTATTTTGAAATATAGTCAGCCCCAGACATTTATCGACATCTATCTTCTCCTTACCGTATCAATACAAAAATAACTAGTTTGGTAATGAGAATCAAGAAACTGATCAGAAACAGCAAATTTTCTTGGATGAATTGCCAAATTCTCCCAACCTGCTTATAACAAATGTATGAAGACTTGTAAGGAGAATTTAGCAACATGTCACTTGACATGTTTGGGGCTGAAAGGGTTAAGAATGAGAAAATGTACAAGATAAGTTATAGAGTTTGTATCATTTGACACGATCATAGTGTGGTGCAAGAATTGCAAATATTTCAGCTGTATGAGCCACAACTTTATAATTCTGCAGTGACCCTGAGGTCAAACCAAGTGTCAATCATGCTGATGTACACAGCTTACTGTCCAGTCACTCCAACGCCTTGTTAATAATATTATCTGACAATTATTATATATCAGCTATGCTGTATAAAAATTTTGAGAAATCCATGATCGTTACTTGAATTTGAAAAGGCGTTAAAGACAAAACTTATGTGTTTCAATAGACAGAGCAATGCAATTATAAATGCCAGGTGATGAAAGCGAAGTGCAGGTGATTGGAGTCTGTACAGCCCCAGCAATTCATATTGCATTTTCTTCATTCGTGCCATCACACATACACATATGCATTCGTTCATTCACACACTACTCTCACACCATCTCCTTGACGTCTGTTGTTCTCATGGGCAAGTGTGCTGCCCTCCACTGTCCATCGGAAGTACAGACAGACAGTGATGTTGTACCAGCGAAGAGTGAAGCAGCTCTAGATTTGTTGCTTCACAGCCATCTGGGTACAAAACAGTGCTGGCGGCTGTATGTGTGCTCCCAGTATGATCAGGAAACTTTCTGATGGCATTTTGCAAAGCTGTTTGCTTATTTTCTAACCTTTACAGTGTTGTGTACCAGTTCAATTTAATAAATAATTATTATGAAAACTATACTAACTATAACAGGAAGGTAGCTAAGATTTCAAACAAGCAGAAATTTGACTGCTATAGGCGGGTAATTGAGTGCCAAAGACGTAAGCTTCTAATGGGGTCTGGGTGCATGCCCATGGTTTTTTTACAGCCAGTAAAATAGGCGATCCAGCCGGAAATTTTTTGTGGCAGCTTCCGGCATGGGTTTCAATAAGTTTTGAAGTAGGTGGCTGGAATATGAAAGTAGGCGGCTGCTACGAATTGAAAACAGTTGAAATTTTTCAGTTTTTAAGTCCACAATAACTTGATGTCACAGCCAGAATAGGCTGTGTTTTGAGACAGAATGGGCGGCAGTAAACCACCAGTAGCCACCACCTTCTAAAGGCCTGTTCAAACGGATGCAACATCGTCCAACATTGTTGGCCCAACAATGTTGGACGATGTTGCATGGTGTTGGTTGGGAAGTGTACAAACAAATCCAACACCGTCCAACATGTTGGATACCAACTTTGCTAAAGCCATTGATTTTTTCGTTCAGAGCGTTCTCGTGCCATATTTATCATGAATATGGCAAAATCTAATGACGAATCAACCGCACGCGTGCACAAGAACACAATGTTGGATGAAAAGTTTGAACTGATTCAAACTTGGTCCAACATGGTGTTCAAACGGATCCAACATGTTGCGTCCAACAATGTTGGATGGTGTTGGACCAACATGTTGGATCCATTTGAACGGGCCTTAATAAAACCTCTGTTCCGGCTTCAGTATACATCCCTGTATAACACTTTACTGTACTTATTTTGTTCTTTAGATACAAACGACGACTCGTCCTTTCTGAATCCCAACAAGAGAACACACGGAACATTGACAGGAAGACTGCAGAGAGACCCGTGATGACTGATCAGCACAAACTCAAGCAAAGACAGAAGCAACTGGACTTTGGAAAAAACACGGTTGCATATGGGCGCTACTGTGCAGCGACACAGAGGTGAGAATCTGCTCGCCTTGTATCTTCGTAAACACAAGCACAGGATCTTGGGTCAAGGGTACTCCATAAATGTTTGGGTGTGGGTGCGTGCCGCTGGGACTTTGAAACCCCTACTCTATATATACCAGTCCATGTTGGCTGGATTTTGTAAATATCTTTCAGACTATAATCCAAAAATACCTATCCTATAAGTATCCCAGATCAACTGTCCAGTTTCCTGGAAAATGATACCCTATTCCAGATGAAACACCTTGAAAACCATACCCTACACAGTGGCACATAGCCAATATAAAGGAGTACCCTCCTTGGCTCGTGATATCATTATTCGACACTCGACACTACTGTAGCTATAGAGCTATGATAAATCTCAATACTTAAAACGTTATATTATTTTTGAATATCTCTAAACTAAAGATAAAATTTAGAAACAAATGTGCTCTCTCTTGTGTTTTACTATTCACTTTCTGTACCTAAATTGGTGCTATAGACCTCTTAATGGAAATAGCTGGACATGAATGATCAATGTGCTGACAGTTGTTGCTGAAAAAAAATTGATTCCCATATTTTTTATTTATTTAATTATTTATTTTTTGTTTTTTGCTTCGTTCTTGTTTTTTAACGAGCAATCAAATTTAATTAACAAATATTTCTGGCCACCTGGATTGTTTAATGCCTTATGGTTATTCCAGGTAGTCAGCACCTATCTCTCTTTAATTATTTCTTTCTTTGATGGTAGTCTGTCACCTCCTCTCTGCTGATATATTATTATTAAGATCATGTAGTAACAATAAAAAATATTGTACTGAATGCACATTTTAAAATAGTCTTAAAATACCATTATCAATGATAGACCTCAGCGCAAGAAAGAAGACCCCTGGACCCCGGACAAGTATCAGGTTTGCAGTACGAGGTCTTGGGTGGGGCAGATCAAACTGTGGAGGCGAGCACTGCATGTGTATGACCCACCTCAAGAGAACCGTCAGGAAATCTTCTCCAGCTGCTCACAAAGGTGAGTCTGATCATTATATTTTGCAAATTTCACATAGTCAGGATTAGGGAACAGAGAGTGAGCAGATTTTTCATGGTCAGCGAAACGTTGGCAGCTACTGCAGGGGTGGAAACTAACGCCGGTCCGGTGGCCAATGGCCGGCAAATTCTACGTCGGGTCGGTAGATTTCATGAAACGCCGGTCCGATTGGCCGGTACGTCATGAGAGATTAATGGACTTCAATTAGATTTTTTAGAGCTTTTCTTCTTGAAGAAGAAGT
>JANUFV010106933.1:0-10122 GCA_024757865.1 Epizoanthus scotinus | reverse complement strand
AAAATCACCACTCGTGAAAAATCACCACCAGTGGCAAATTTTCACGTGAAAAATCACCACTCGTGAAAAATCACCACCAGTGGCAAATTTTCACGTGAAAAATCACCACTCGTGAAAAATCACCACTCAAACGTGAAAAATCCCTGTCACACGCAAGTTTAGGTGTCCACCGTGACCTTGAACTTTCGATTCAGACGTTTTCTTTTGTTGTTCTGTTGGTTCTTGTGCTGTAGTCCATGCACACCAAATTTGAAGATCTAACATTAATCTGTGTCTGAGTTATGACCATTTATGTTTGCGTGCGTGAAAAATCACTCTTTGCTTACAAAAACGTCCCCTTAATTTTTTTAAGGGACTCCAAGACTTCTGTAGGGTTCTCGGGGTGCTCTACATGCTCCATACATGAACCCTGTCCAATTTTGACCATCAAACTGTTTTTGTTCGAACTTGGCAAAAAAATGAGGTTGATGTATCTATTTCGTACTAAACCCTCATATTGGAAAAGGAAAAGGACGACTGAGATCATAGTGACTGACTACGATGTAGAGAGAGCAGTAAATAAGAGGAAGGAGTACCCCCGTACTTCAATTATTATTGCCAAGTCCCCGAGAAAGAAATCTATTTGCCCCATCTGTAATGAGGAAGTCTGTGATCTTACCACGCACCTGAGGGCGGAGTCGAAGCACAACTTGCCACAAGCAGAGGCAAAGCAGATTGCCTTGCAAGCAAGAGAGAAAGCCAAATCACTATTCCGTCACAAGAAGGAGAACCAGCGCAAATACAAACAGTGCCCAAGCTGTAAAAACTGGTTAAGCAACTGGGGTGACACCTTGAAAATAAGCATGGATGGAAGAAAGAAGAGAGCCACTACAAGATCACCCTCGCCAGCGCTGTAAAATTGAAACTTTGTGACACTGACGGAGATGATGGTGAAGGTTTGTCGTCGTCCGTCGGTGATAAGTCGGTTGAGAAGTCAGGTGCGAATGCAGATCTGGTGAAAGGGAAGAGCAGGAAGAGGCGGTCCCAAGTGGAGCCGGGAGAAGGAGGAAAGGTTAGCAGTGAAAAGGCGGATGGAAACACAGATGTAGTGTAGGGTACTTGCACTAAAAGAGGAAGGCAAGCGAAGCAGAAAGATAGACAAGAGGGTTGTGGTGGTAGAATGTCCGGTAGTAGTGCAGTGAAGGGGAAGGTGGTTGGTAGGAAACGAAAGGCGAAGGTGAACAAGGGAAAGGAGTGGAAGCGTTTGAAGGCACCGGTTGGTGGTGATGATAGTAGTGGTAGTGGTAGTGGTAGTGAAGGAGGGAAAGATGATGTTGGACCTAATGTTGTTGGTGATGGAGATGTAGTAGGACGTGATAGAGGTGCACCTGGTAGTCAAGTGGGGAAGGGTGATGGGGTTGGAGGTAATGGAGGTGGTGTTGTAGAAGATAAAGGATCCTCTGGTAGTGGGGCCGAGAAAGACGATAACTCTACATACAAAGAAAGCGTAGAACTATTATCTGATGATGACAGTGTCGAGAACCCGGATTGCAACCCATCAACTGGTGATGAAAGCGTAGAACTATTATCTGATGATGACAGTGTCGTGGACCCAGATTGCAACCCATTAACTGGTGATGAGAGTCTAAGCACTGAGAGTGATGATGAGAGCGAAAACCTAGACGACTTTGAGGAAACGATAGAAGCGTTCAAAGAATACACCAAGACACTGTAAGGTGGTAACCGTAACCAGAACACCCTAAAGTTGTGCTGCGCAGGCATTGCCGAATGTATTGAAGCAAAGGAACTCCACCACTTCGCCTCCCAGAAGAGGATCGAAAAGAAATGGTTAGAGAGCTATAGAAAGAAATGCGAGGCCACAACTGTGAGGTCACAGTTATTAGGTTTAAAACACTTCTGTAACTTCTTACTTGCAACATTCAAATTTGTAGATAAGTTGAAAGCTAAGTTTGAGGACAATAAAAATTATGGACGTGAGATGGGAGATAATGTGTCATCGAGAATGGAGATGAATAAAGAAGGTTTTCCCGATGATTTAACTGAAACAACAACACAAGCCTCGGGAACTACGAAAAGGAAAGGAGAATGATCAGAGGACAAAGAAGAACTAATTAAAACTTGTTTCTATGATATGATAATAATAAAGGACTACCCAAAAAGGGCCGAGATAAGGAAACGGTTTTCCCAGTGCAAAGAGTTGAAGAAGATGTACAAGGAAGAAGGAGAGAAACGCTGTTTGGACAAAGTTTTCAACATGTTCAAACAGAGGAAGAGGACACTGAAACGACTGCTAAAACAACGAGCTAATAAATAGCTACCCTAAGGTCATGAAGTGCCTTGAAGAAAGACAAGACAAAAACAGAGAATAAAAAAAACAAAATTAAAAACAAAATTAAAAAAATAGGACTTACATACCACATACAATACACACACGTGGAGTGCGATGCTCTCGGACCTCCTCGTGGTGCACTCTGGGAAACTTTGAAATTTCAAAACTTTGAAATTTTAAAGGCTGGCACGGGAGCCTATAGATATAAATAAATCTACACTGATGCAGACGCATGCCAATGACAAATTGAAACTTTGCGCAGGTTGATGGCGCCTGGCAGCAATGTCTACCCTACCCAAAGCACACGCTTATAATTTCATACACAAGTCTACCCTACCCAAAACACCCCCTCGTAATTTCATACACGGTTTTGCTGACCGTGTTACATATACACAGAAATTTGTATTAAGTTATTGTGAATAAACATTTTATATCTGACAACTATTTATTTCTTCTTTCTCAGACGATCACCATGGGTTCATTCATAATTTAAGTCCTATTAAACGCTCACGAAATCAAAATCAGTGGTTTGATTTTGACCTCCAAGTTACAAGAACATGAAGCATCAAAAACACTAAGGAAAACGACAATCGTCAAGTGATATTCAACAGCAGTCAATTTATTGTCAGGGTTACACCAACCTTTGACATTGATTTTGATTATCAGACCATCCAGTCTCCGAAAGCTGCACCCTCGGCTCAGCCTGCCAAAACAATTACACTTGAACAACTCCAAACATTTGAAGTAAATCAGAAAGTGAATGTAACTGCATCAATTTCAATGGGAAACGAAGAGCCTAAACCAGTTGAGAGAAAAACAACAAAAGAGATGACATTAGTAAAGGAAGACTTTGTGCTAGAAGATCAAACTGGTACTGCAACGATTCATTTATGGGATCCACTTATTAACAAGATAAAATGGGGAGAGGGAGAGAGGGAAATAACGCCTGCCATCAGCTCCCCTCATCTCAGGTTTATTTTTGTGTCGTAATTATGCAAATAATTTTAATTATGATTATAATTATTCATAACGGAAATTGTAACGCGCTAATAATGGCCGTGAAAATGACAACCTGTCAAACTCACGTGGAACAAATATTGCCCAAGCAAAACAAAATACCCGGGAAGAGATGGTTTAGAAATGGCTGCGAGCTTGGCTGGTACAACTCCCAAGAAAGCAGTTAACAGCACAAAACGTCCAAAACCAAAAGCAGAAAGTGTCAATGACAACTGTAGAATCTGTAATTGTAGCTTCAAAGTGCAATTCGGCAGTTCTCAGTTTTTAACTGAAAATATATTCAAGCCGTAGGGGAGGAAAGAAAGTGCAGGGTTGATTTTGGCAGGCGCTTGCGTCCTTCTTGGCGTTTCTATATCCAAGTCCATAGCACGTTCTGATCGAGTTTGTCGTCCTTGCGGCCGTAAGATACGTAACGCCTTAGAGAATTTAACTATATTAAGGATAATCTAGTAAAAAAAACTTAATCAAGTACAATTTCAAGTCCAAAGAGACAAAAACGGCTTTTACCGACCACTGTGACGCCTGTAAGATCTGCGAATATAAAGCAAGCAAGAATCCAACGAAGGCAAGCGACTCAGACTTCTGAGGATGATAAGACTGGACAAAACCGAATCGACAACACTAAGGAAACTGCCGTTATTAAAACAACTGCAAAACCAAGCGAGGTGAGTGTTATAATTACGTACTCAAAGGGGACAAATGTTACGAAGAAGTTGTCCGACAAGCTGAGTGTCTCGTTGGTCAGAAGCGTTGCATTGCAAAGATGGAAAACAACAGACAATGTCGCTATGCAACACAAGGAAATGAAGCCATTCTATCCTAACGTAGTTAGAAGTGAAATCCACTCGGAGTTTCGTTTGCTGAGCAGCAAAAGTAAGTTGAGTGGAAGTTCGCAAACGCTTGAAATATGCGGCTTTCTCGGAACCCAGTGTAGAACTGCCAATACATCTTCGCCATTGCAAAGTCCGTGAACAGCTTTTTCTTGTTCAGGCTTCAAATTTAAATTTAAATCATTGATTTGCCTCGTTCTGTTTAAATCCGCTATTGCTCACCAAACGACTTGCACACAGTGTCTTGCCACGTCACACAGCGTCTTGAATAATTATGCGTAATTACAAATTGAGCCAATAGAAATACGCGGCCTCCAGCGACCACAAGTGACAAAAAGAAACCTGAGATGAGGGGGGCTGATGGCAGGCGTTCTTTCCCTCTCTCCCTCTCCCCATTCCTCTCGCGGCCCGCTTCGCTTGCCACTCGCTTGATCGCTCTATACTATCTAGAACGCCGAGCTACGCAGGCTAGTGTTTTCCAAAATTAATAGTTATACATATTATTTTGTTTACCATGTTCTTGTTGGTTGCGATGTTACAGTAATTAAGAAACATGCAGATTTGTTAACATATCATATGTTCATATTTATATGGAACAAAGGAAGAACTCTGATTATGCCTAATTTCTGTAAAAAATAAAATAAATAAAAAAAGAACTTTATTTGAACCATTTCGTAACAACAGAAATGAGATTTTATCTAGAAATAATGGGAGGAGCCATCCCTAAGACCCAGACAGCCAGCTACCTGGTATTGCCTGTCTGCCTGACAAAATGGCTTCACTCCATATAAACGGGCCCTTATATTTACCTAGCATATTTTTGTTGGCCAGAATGTTATGTAAGTTAATATTCAGATTCAAGTGTATTCATCATGCAATGAATAAATGGTTTACATATTCATAAAAATGTATATTCCGTAGCTTTCTCTTTAAATCTACACCAACATGTAGTTAGCGAGAATATGAAGGAATGCAAACAACTTTATTAGTGTAAAAAAGCTAACACAAAGAAATATGCTGCTAGTACAATGTTGAAATTGCATATAATTTTCATGCATCCAACATCATTCCTCAGGACACTTCAAACATTTAAAGCAGGTTCGAAAGGCCACAAAAGTGTACTAGCAGACTTTTCTCTGCAAACCTTTATTCATCAATCATCACTGGCGAATAAACTTTCTACGCAAACACAAACTTATTTGCTCGTTGGCACTCTATCGATAGATATACCTAGTTAACTAGTTGAGTTATATTTTCACACTAGGTATTTTTCCAGAATTTTGTTAAACACAAAGTATATGTATATATTGGGGTGGCCAAATGTTCTTAATTTATTTGTGGCTACTTGTTTGTTCAATAGTGCTTGCACGCCAAATATAAACAAGATAAACTAAAGAGGGCTGAGGTCTTGGGACATTGATCTGACTGACTTAATTTTTTTTCAATGGAAAATAAGCAAAATCGTCTGATTTGGTTGTCAAATAATAAGTATGTTTAAAAGTACATTATTTTGTGCTGTGCAAAGTTGTTGAACTGTTGAACAGTAACAAATATGCCAATTCAGTCCTGTGTGTAGCTGAGCATCATCAATTGCAAATTACAACGACGAACTTCTTAAACATTGTCCCATGATAGCGTATTAGCTACTAGAAATTAGAAAAGAAAAGTGAGAAATATTTGTGATAGTGGAAAAAAGGTGAAGAGGTGTTGAAATTTGTTTCGACAAGTTGTATAACCACGTGTTGCTAAATCTGGCAGACTAACTCCACGACAGTTTCGTCGTTGGCAAGTCCAGCCAGTGATGTTTCCATACAACATGCTCCAGCGTCTACTTCAAGAAGGAAGTAGAACATTTTTCAATTTGTATGAGAATGTAAAAAGTGATGATAAATACGGGAAAATGCAGGTGCTCTGGACTGGGTATGTAAATAATGTGTTGGCTGAGGGCAGCGATACAGAGAAATTAGTTGGAGGAGTTGTTAGGGAAGGGTTTTATCGTGTTGTCATGTTTCTTCGAGTCCCTTCGCAGTTTTTGTTTGTGAAAACTGGTCGATTTTTAGAAAGGTGTTTTGTGTAATGAGAATGTACGAAAATCAGGCCATGAGGTTACCTCTGACAAAGATGACTTGATGTCGCTATTGAAGCTTGTATCTGTCACAGCATCGAAACTCAAGAAATTGGTTTTGAGTGTATTGCAGGCAAGTCTTCCTCGAAGAAAGCAACGGGAAATGTTTGTTAAAGGCAGCTCATTAAGTGTTTTATTTATTAATAAATGTTTTTAATTTCTTATATCCAGACAAAAAGCTAACGTATAATTCCGCTCTATTTATCAACAATTGGAAAAATCCTGACGCAAAGGGTACTAAATACTGTTTAACGTTCCTCTTTGAAGGAACTATGTCAACTTAGTTATGGCGATATGCAGTGTAAGAGATAACAGAAAAATATATGTGCCCTAGAACAAGATGTTGTATAAACAGATTTTGAGGGGTCTCAGCCTTATGTACTAACACACTTCCTCTATAATAGTAATTATATAACTATTTTATACCATATTTGTTTTTGATCAAGATATTCTCTATGATTATGGAATAATTGAAAAACCCCGAGATTGTTGAGGTGTAGCGACCTGTTCTTGTTGGCACCCATATTGGGAAAACAAGACCCAAGACAAATGAGGCTTTATCTAGGGCAGCGGGTGCGATACTCTTTATTGATGAAGCATATCGTTTGCACGTTGGTGACTCGGACAAATATTATGGACGAGGGCATCAGAAACAGTCATGGAACAGATGGAAACTGGTAACCCTGTTATAATACTTGCTGGATACCCTAACGAAATGGACAATTGAATGCGCATCAATCCAGGGCTAAACCAACAAATTCCATACTGGTTTGTGTTTCCAGATTAGACCTGTGATGAACTAGCAGCGATTCTTGAAGGAGAAGTCAAGAAACAAAGTTACAGAATACGTTGACATTGGTACACTCTTTCCAAGTAATTACGTCAGTAGAGAAGAGAGAAATAACATGAATGCAGCGCCATCACATTCAGAAAATATGTTTGGTACGATTTACAGCTAAGGAAATCAGGATTAGTAATTACTTTTTCTGCAATTGTGATATGTGTTTAATACTATAAATATTTACTTATTTATTTAATTTTCCCAGGCACGATTTTCTTGTCAAAGTTTCTTTACCAATGACAAATGTACCTCTGCCTGAAAAGTAGATATTTATGCAGAAGTTGTGCTGAGGTATCAAATAAAAATATAGCTTGCCTCATAACTTACATATTCAATTTCAAACCGGAAGCTGTTCACCATTAAAAAAAATGAAAAGAGCCTCAGAGCCTCACTGATGGGGACAATGATGAACATTGGTACTGATGGTGGTGAATCTGAGTATCTCCATGTCAGAAGAAATGTTTGATTTAGGACATGAATTGTTTGTGTCATCAGACAATATGTTTCCAATGCACATCTTGGAGAAGAACTTGATCCCAAGAGTGACAGTACCTTTAGTTTGTACATATATTAAAAAGAATAAATTCGGTCAGAAGTTGCTTCACCAAGCGTGAATATTCAGAATCATTGCTGCTATCTGTTCCCATAAAAAAAAATTCCTTGTGAGAATCACATGTTCTGTCGCCTTACTGAGCACTTGCTTGTTCCTCATGTTCTAAACTGTTTATACTCGCATAAATACAGCTCATAGATTTATCAATCTCTTTCGTTCACATTTCTCCTCCAATTTCTCGTATCTGCAAGAAATTACGATCTGATTCATCAGGGATCAGTTGCTGGTAACAAAAATATGAACAAGACTGTTTTTGAACATAAATTTCACTGATGAATTTTGTCCGATATGACATGTGGCATGAGCAGTCGTGTAAATTGTTTGTCCGTTAGACATTCCTCGCTATCACAGCTTACAATATAATAGGTTTGTTGTTGCTGCTTTATAATAATAATAATAATAATAATAATAATAATAATGCATAAAAAGAAGAAAATTTACATTATATGCACAATGTCGTCCTCGGGCGTTTCAATATATAGTTACTTTCAAGCATGTTGAAGAAGAGGCAGTGGCAACAAGGAAAACAGCCAAAGCAAAGGGTAAAAGAGCTGCAAAAGAGTAGTGATTCTATGAAGCAGTATCTAACACCTAACGTTCAATCAAAGCCAGAGGTGCACAAGAATTTACTGATAGATCGCACTGAAGCACCCAAAAAGGTTGGCACATTGAAAGATATTTCTCACTTTGGAAGCTTTAAGTTCCCTAGAGATGGTGATAGCTTTGGTGGTCTTGCAGCACAGTCGATATTTGCATGGGGTTGGCCAGATGTTGAGCAAGACCAGCACACGGATGGAAACACTTTCTGGCTCCAAAACTAAGATTGCAGAATTCACTAGAGCTGAAACATTAGATGAAGTTTGGCAGCCATCAGATCCTTCTCCTGACAACACTGAGACCTACTTAGTAACATTTATCCAGCAGGAAGCCAATTTCAATTGCAGTATGCAGTTCCTCTAAAGCAACAACTGATTTCGCCTAAAAAGTTATTATTTCAAGCTAACCTGGTAGATATAAGTACGCCACGTCAAGTTGGGCGACTTTCACTTCTGCGAGGGCCTCGAATCGCCTCAAAATGGCCCACACGCTATGCATTTTCTACGTTCTACTGCAAAATACAGAGTAGATTTTGCAAGTTCGAATTGTGATATCCGTTAATAGTTTCCCTAGAAATTTCATTTGGCGAAGTTTAAGCAAATTCGATTTTTTAAATTGCACGACATAGTCGATATTTACTGACATGATTGGTTTAGAAGTTGGTTCACCAAGCGTGAACATTCAGAATCATTGCTGCTATCTGTTCCCACAAAAAAAATGTTATTCCTTGTGAGAATCACATGTTCTGTCGCCTTACTGAGTACTTGCTTGTTCTTCATGTTTTTTAAATGTTTATTCTCGCACAAATACAGCTCATGGATTTATCAATCTCTTTCGTTAACATTTCTCCTCCAGTTTCTCGGATCTGCAAGAAATTACGATCTGATTCATCAGGGATCAGTTGCTGGTAACAAAAGAATGAACAAGATTGTATTTGAACATAAATTTCACAGATGAATTTTTCCCGACATGACATGTGGCATCAGCAGCCGTGTAATTGTTTATCCGTTGTCGTCCTCGGGTGTTTCAATATATAGTTATACTTTCAAGCATGTTGCAGAAGCAGCCAGTGGCAACAAAGAAAACAGCCAAAGCAAAGGGAAAAGAGCTGTGAAAGAGTAATAATTCTATGAAACAGTATCTAACACCTCAGGTTGAATCAAAGCCAGATGTGCACAACTTGGATTCAGCCTATTAGGCTGTGTTGAAAAGCATCTGGAAGAAATGAGCTCGGTTCCTTTGTCGCTCATGCGATCGCTAATATAAAGTGCTTTGCAAAACGGTTAACTAGGCAACCAAACTCCAGCAAGAAAACTGTGCAGTCTTCACATTACAGGGTATATGAAGGAAAAGACATAGGGAACAACCTACGAACGGTAACTCAGTTGTACAAAGACCAGATGGAGGAAGTGAAACAGATCAGTGGCAGTATGACAAACTATCAAATTATGGGCCACAATACCGCTGTGTTAACGTACTTGGCTCAAGTTAACAGTACATTTAGAAAGATCAAGCTTATGGACTACAACAACTTCGAAGCAAGGGCGGGAAAAACTGTGTTGGACACATATTTTGCCCATGTATCTCACAAACTGGCTGAACTACTCCAGATATTGGTCTCATTCAAACACTGTTAACAGGAAGAATGAGCTTTACAGCTTTGAAAGCACCTGAAAATCTAAAGATGCCAAATAGGCTAAATTGTTGTTTTAGTTTATTTCAGGTGCCATATCTTGGTATTTTACTTAATTGCTGTTGTGTACTACAAAC
>JANUFV010106922.1:0-10123 GCA_024757865.1 Epizoanthus scotinus | reverse complement strand
CCCCCCCCCCCCCCCCCCCCCCCCCCCCCCCCCCAACTCTGATCCCCAGGGATGTAGCTAAGATTTCAACAGGTGGACATTCTAGTGGGGTCCAGAGGCATACATGTTTTTCTCAGCCAGTAAAATTGTTGCTCCAGCTGACTATTTTTGCCGGCTTCTAGCTTCAATTTACATCCTTGATCCTTATAGTTGGATGTGGGGGTTGCTCGTGGAAAATTAGGAAAAATACCCTAAAAAATACCTCACAGTTAGTCTGGGATAGGGTATGGATTTTACGTGTTTAGTCTGGAGTTGGTCTGGAATAAGCTGATGTGATACAAAGCAGTGGTGATTTCAGCACATTACTTATATACTATTTGTTTATAGACTAAAATAGGTTGAACTCTGTACCATTACACAAGCTAGTAAACTGGTATAGCTGGTTTAAAATCGCCTACTATAAAATGCAACAAGTGCGCCACTACTCATCCCGTACACATGTTTAGACTTACGTTGAACCACAATATTCAATATCCACACAAATAAATTTGTAGTCGCTTTGCGACTCCAGCACAATACGTTATACGGAATATATTTTCTCCCAATGCTGCTAATATCAAGTGGTATTGCCCGCTCAAAATCGTAATTAGTTTATAATATGCAAAGCATTTAGCAAATTTATTTGTAGACTGGTGGAATACAAATCTTCTCTGCACTTTGAAGTCTTGTAAACTTTATATGCCAGATGCAGATGTTGTTATGCTGAATAATATACAAGTACACATGACTTCTCGTGCGGTGTCACGGTGGTGATCAGGAAGCTAAAAATGGAGATGATCGATCGCATCAGTTGTATTGCAAAGAAACAACATGTTTACATTTGTTTTCAAATTGTAGCTATTTTTTATCCCAGTCTGCAGTCTGCATTTTAAACCCAATCTGCAGATTAAACCCAGTCTGCTGTTAAATGATGAGAACAAAAAATCTATGAAAATGCTCTGCCGAGGCAAGAACCCGAGAGCCCAGCTTCCTAGACCCTGACCCTGACCACTCAGCCACGGCTCCAATCTCTGCAAACCACCCATTTTTTAATCTATATAATTTATGTAATCAAGTTAGTTACCAGTCCCTTTCCTATTTATATATATATACATACCCCTATCCCTAGCCATAACCCTAGCTTTAACACTAACCCTAACAATAACCCAGACCTTAACCCTAACCCTACTCCTAACCCTAGCAATATGAATAAGGAGATACGGTATATATAGATAGGAATTTCCCTAGGTCGATAGCCATGAGTGCAAACCCAGCGAATATACTTATATAGCAGGGCAAATATCAACATGGAAGCTGTCAACTTTGAATAAAGAAACACTGCCGAATTCAGCTTTGTTTCAACTACAAATGGCTGACAATTCAGCCTCTTGGTTCGGACACACACACAAGTACTGGAATGAAAAAAGAGCTTCTTAGTAAAGCATCACCGCAAACCACTAAAACAAACCCTGACCTCCGCCGTTGTTGTTGGTTGTGTATTTGTGGTGAAAAATTATTGCTGAATCATAAAATTAACAACGTACTTCCGTGGTCTGTTGTATGGAGTAATACAGTCCCTTGGCTTCAAAATTGTCCTCAAAGTTTCTCATTTGCCCTCCACTTCGTCTCGGGTACTAAATGTTCACTTTTCGGACAATGTTAATCACTTAATGTAAATGTTTTCAGCCTCGGGTCTGTATCACTCCATCCGACATACCACGGAAGTACTTTATTTACTAAATATCATATGCGCGAATATTATTCATTAACATTACATAACGAAGTACTCACCGAAAATCCAACGGTACTGGCACGAAGAGACACGTCCTTTCGCCTGATTATCGCGCAGTGTTTAATGTGACCGGTTGCAATGAGCGAATCGTGCAGTAGACTTTGCAATTGATTCATTACTGTTAAAATGTTTTTGATATTGAATTATAGTTTGTTTTACGTGAAACGGGAAAGAATAATGACAAAATGACTAGCATCAAATGAAAGAAGAATCATTCTGCAAAAGCCAAACTTTACAAAGTCATCAAGACAACAAACTTGCCGCCATGAATTCAAAACAAAAATGGCGCCTTTGGTATCTAACCGCAACAACGACTTACTAGGGGTATGTGTGGCAGAATTTGACAATTATCCTTTTTGTTGTTAATTTGAAATATTTTTCTTTTACAAAAAGAAAACGGAAATAACTCATTATTAAAAAAAACCAGCTACCTTCATATAACGTAGCTTGAATAAAATATTTTGCAAAACCTTTACTCGAAATTTATGAAAACTGAATTTCTTGACACAACTGTCCCCTCCCCATCAGGTAATTCTTAGCTATCTTTCGTAGGTAACCATGGCAATATTCATGATTTACACGAGAAATCAGAATGAATAGCTTGGCTTGGCGATTTGGTTGTGGTGTTATCAAAGAGACGAGCTGATAAAGCAATAAGTCTTAACAACAGAAAGTCAGTGGGCATCGAAAAGATTACTTGAACTATACATTATGCCGCGAGTTAGGCGACCAGCAAATGGAAGAATCTCAGTTCAGACACCAGAACTTATTGATGAACTACTGTCCGATAATGAAAACTACGCGAGGACGAAGGTGCGTTGGTTACGATCACGCGTCATTTATTCGGTTTCATTTATTCAGCTCACACGTACTGATGTAGTTGTGGCTTTGATCCGCCTTATGTTTAGTTAGAACTAACAGCTCTTATCTCCATCTAAAGCATCGAAGAGCAGCATCAGCGGGTACAACAGCGCGACCGAGTTCGACTGTTGATCAAACTGGAAATGTTCTAAAGAGTCCATCCGAACAAACATTCAAGATACAAAACTGGCTAAATGAGAAGTCAGTACGGAATATACAGGTAAATCGGATCCCGTAAATCTACACTAGTACCTTGTAAGAAATATAAAACCTGACATATCAACGAAAGTGTTTGGCCAGTTACGTTACCAGCGGCTGTTTTATGCCAAATGGAATGTCCCCGATCGCTCGGTTCTATGTTCGATCGGTTTCGTTCGATCCGAGGATAGATCGAGGATAGAGGAGACAGAGTCAGAGATTTTAAAGTTGTTTACAACTTACATGCAGTAAAGAGTGATCAAGTATATTTACTGAATGGAATCTTTAAAGCATCTCGTGATAAAAAATATAGCTGACATTGTATCCGTATCGCGATCAGGCGCGATCAAGCTATTTTAAAGAGCTGAAATTTAATATATGTCGAAGACATCTAGTTGCTATAAGAGCTATAGAGAATAAATCTATATTGTTCCTATACATTCACATTGTTGGCATTGTAATCTATAAATTCTATCTTGTTTTATATTAGCAATCGAAGAGAGTGTATTATATTCTAGGTATTAAAACAGTCTTCAACGCGTTGTTGTTTTGATTATAATCTTGGAGTTAATGGTAGCTAAATTTAATAAAACGTATTTATAATCTGTGCAATATAACTGTCCCTCATAGCTGCTGCTGGTGCTTATAACAATGCTAATGGATATGTTAACGCTAATTAGTCTGTCATTTTGGCCAATTAATACTACTTCTTGCATGAAAAGGACAAAACATTTTAAACCCTCTTTCAGCTTCAATGCACACGTCACTTATATTTTAACGGAAAATACTAGATCAGATGTGTTAAAAGGAGGTTCGGGTTTTGGTTAGGATGAGGGTTAGGCTTAGTTTTAGGGTTAGGGTTAGAGTTAGGGTTAGGATTATCTCTAATCATAATCAATAATAACAGCTGACCTTAGTTGATGAAGATGATAAGATTGCAGGAATCCTCCTTTTTTAAAACACATCTGATCTAGTGCTTTCCATATTTAACTGATTATCATTTAATATATTTGTAACTAGAAGGCCAAGGTCCCTTTAAACTTTGTTAATTTTACTTGATGAGTTATAAAGTGCTACATTTCATCAACATGTTCAGTCCTTTGGCTCTAGCTCTGGTCCGAGTTCAATAAATTAGTTCATTTATAATTACTCACACAGCTGGCCCGAATTACATATTATCTGATGATTCAATTGACTTGTAAAATTTCTAACCAATATTAACATACTGTATTTCCTCTATTAACCCTTTCAGCCTCAGACATTTATCGATATCTATCTTCTCCTTACCGTATCAATACAAAAATAAGTAGTTTGGTAGTGAGAATTGAAAACTAATCAGAAACAGCAAATTTTTTTGGATGAATTGCCAAATTCTCCCAACCTGCTTATAACAAATGTATGGAGATTTTTAAGGAGAATTTAGCAACACGTCACTTGACATGTTTGGCTCCTGATAAGCCTCCAGTCTGAGGTGCAAAACATTAAGAGTGGTGGGAGCAGTTCGTTTATCAGGTCAAAAACCTGACTAGTCTTGCAAAATTATACACATTACATTTATTTTAAATTACTGAACTTTGTGGTCTTTTTTCGTTGGTAATGGTAGGCCGTTGAATGTCATTTTACCTGTCAAAATTATGACTAAAAAGAATTTCTAAAGAACATAACAAATTTATTAAGCCCCCAGTCTATAATAAGCCCCTCTTCTAATAAGCCCTCGGTCCACAAGCACAGAAAACAATATAAGCCCCCAGGGGGATTTAATAGAGGAAATATGGTAAGTATTATATTATTATTATAAATCAGTGTTTGACATTTATAATTATAGTATGAATATACCAGTAGAGGGATAATATACCCATTAGGGGGTTTACTGTTAAACACTAGTGATCATTGATCATGACTCAATCTTTTCTGAAATCGCTGTACATGCAAATATTAATCTAACGATATATTGTATTTTTGCAGGAAAGAACAGATTTTGAATCAAAATCTACAAAAAACATGTATCAAACATTGTTGGAAAATGAAGACACATTTGTGAAGGTCAGAAACTATCTAAATTGGTAAATATATTGCATGAGTGTGTATAGTAATTAAAATATATAATAAAAGAACAAAAAAGTATTTTAAATACAATTAATTTTGTGATGTGATTATACATATATATTAATGTTTGTTAACTCTTACTCAAGATTTGTAGGCATGTTACATTTTAAATGTGAATTGTTACATTTTAAATGTTAGGGTGGATTAGGTTTGAGCTGACGTCACATTTCGAGTACGAGTAGTAGTCCCTACTTTTCCTCCTGAGATCGTCGATTGGCATGGAAAACAGCTCACTAGAGCAGTCGAGCGGCCTGGCATGCAAAACCTGGGGTACCTTGCTCTAATATAATAAAGGGCTTAATAAGCACTCCAATAATTGTCAACTCAAACCTTCCACCCTCATTTGCAGAAAATGTAACACGTTGACCAACTTTAAAAAAAAAAGGTTAAAAATCTCACTAAGAATTCAACATAAATAAACTTTCTTCTACACCTTTCTAAACATAATATTCCTGCTCCTGTTGACTATTTACCTATCATCCAATGATTATATATTACATTGTAAATCAGATACAAACAGATAAAATGCTCATTAATTGATAAATACCAGACGAGTAATAAAACTTAATTGAGAACCCTCTTTGTGTCCCCTGCCCTTTTAATTTATGTGAATGTTCTGAATTTGCACTTATTAAGTAGAATACATTTATTAGACATGAAGTACATTATGTTTTAGTAAAACCTATTTTCCAATAATTATTTTCTTTTTCGTCACTATAGGAAGTTGATGAATTTCTTGATCAAAAAGCCATGCTTGACAGAAGGAAAAAACAGATGCTTTTTAAGAAGTGGAATGAAAGGGTGTATTCTCCAGTCAGGGTAAGTTTACAGCAACTGGTGTGCATGCTATCTCCAGTCAGGGTAAGTTTACAGCCACTGGTGCGCATGCTATCTCCAGTCAGGGTAAGTTTACAGCCACTGGTGCGCATGCTATCTCCAGTCAGGGTAAGTTTACAGCAACTGGTGCGCATGCTATCTCCAGTCAGGGTAAGTTTACAGCCACTGGTGCGCATGCTATCTCCAGTAGAGCAAGGTACCCCAGGTTTTGCATGCCAGGCCGCTCGACCGCTCTAGTGAGCTGTTTTCCATGCCAATCGACGATCTCAGGAGGAAAAGTAGGGACTACTACTCGTACTCGAAATGTGACGTCAGCTCAAACCTAATCCACCCTAACATTTAAAATGTAACAATTCACATTTAAAATGTAACATGCCTACAAATCTTGAGTAAGAGTTAACAAACATATATATATGTATAATCACATCACAAAATTAAAATATAAGTGACGTGTCAGGGTAAGTTTACAGCCACTGGTGCGCATGCTAGCTATTATTGCTAGAAGATACAGACAAGAATTGCGGCAAGATACAAAATAATTTGGTGACATACCGGTATGTGTCAATCAAAGGTTCTAATACCTCATGGATAAGGTCTTGTCAAGATCCAAAGTTCTCCTATTTTCTTTAATCACAATAAAAAGGTGTCAAGGTTTGTCTTTCGTACTGGCAAATTTATAGTAGCAGTGATGAAGTACCCACCATATAGTGTTCACCAATTAATAATAATGTATACAAATTATCAGGCAGATTGATACAAGTGTCAAACCTGTCGCAAAATGTATTTATAGATATAGTGGTTTATTAAAAAATACCTTAATTACCACATTATATTGCAGTTATGTAATATACATATATTTATATAAGATTCTAGGCATTACAAAAGTGAAATATAAAATGACTACATCTGTCATTTATTTATCAAAATTAATATCGAATTAGCCTGTATGGGAATCAATACTCTGTAGTTTATATAGATTGCTTTATCCATCCAAATCTGTATAATATTTATCAGAAAGACAATCATAAGTGATAGCTAGCTAAACTTTGGCAACTCGTATCGGTAAATTTTATATTCAACAATCATAGCAATCTAACAATTATTTTATAATACATTTTATAGGAAAAGATCGATAGTGAAATGAATGGGCCAAATTACAAGAATCTGGACAGAAGAAAGAGACAAATGTACCACAACTACCTGGACTACAGCAACAAAAAGGCAAGTGTTGGCCACTGCTGGAAGTACAATTATTGATCATACAAAACTTTATAATAGATTATCCCTCGTCCTGCTTAATTTTCAAAGTTCAAAAACTTTAAATTTTATGAAATTTGCAAACTCGTTGATTTTAAGAAACAAGTTACACCAAACACTTCTGCTCATCAAGACAAACAAAATGAGTGGTCATTTTATGGGTTTTCGTCTATTACTTCAAAAGTTAGGACAGTTTTGGTTTAAGCTAAATCATCTTCAGCAGGGCAAGGGTTAAGTAATAGGTCACTGGACTGTATCAGCTTACTTGTTACAGGGAACTGCATGATCAGTCCTCTTCAGCTTTTCATTCTGGTATAAATCATAGTACAGCTGCATAGACAGCTGTCAGTTCTCGGGGCTGGGCTACTCCCCTATATTGGCTATATGGGTATGAGCCGCTGTGAAGGGTATGGTTTTCTAGCTGTTTATTACTTTAGTTTGGGATAGGGTGTGCATAAAACAAAATGTATTAAAAAACTATATTATACCAATATAATAAAAAAATGTAAAACTAATCTTTAATATAAATAGGGTTACAAAAATCCAGATAACATGGTCTGGTATAGGGTAGGGGTTTCAAAGTCCCAGCACCCCCCGACCCAAACATTTATAGAGTACCCGCCCCCCCCAGGCTGTCAGTCAGTATGCAACACTAATATTTTCAATATTTCCACTATAGGGAGTTGTGTTCCTTGATGTGATGTCTCCTGAAGAGTACGACCCTCTTGTGCTGAATGCAAACAGACCTGCCCCCCTTGTGGTAATTACACGTTCTTTCAATTTTATACTTTTACACATTACACTTCTATAACATTTACTGCTGTAAAAGAAAATAGTACTAAGTAGTCAGTCTCTTGTTCAAAACAGGCCAGAACTTCCCCAATTGATGATCCACTACTGATGCAAGGGAAACGATGGTTGAATGAAGATCGCACAGCCATACGGTGTATTACTGGGGATGACATATCAGATAGGGACTTGGAGAGGCTACATTTACCACCACCCCCCCTGGTTCCACTAGGTCGGCATGGTACGGAGTGCAAGACATGGCTTCGAATGCAGCTTCACGATATTGACAGTGATCTCAGGAAACGAAGTGGGTAAGTCCATTTACAAGGGTACATACATTGGGACTTGTGTAAGTACTATAGTATTTCAAATTACAAGAGACTCCAAGTCTCTAGCATTAGCTGAAGCGGGCGTGGGTAGAGTACTTCCATAAACCTTTATATGGAGGCCTAGGGGGCTCCGCCCAGAGTCTGAACCTCTTACCCTTTTATATTATACCACTTTTGGTCAAAAAGGTAACCTTTTAGAAAACCTACACCCAAAATATGGGACCCTTTCATTAACCTATATTTAAAAATATAAAATACTGCAGTCTACAATTTTTTTAAGTTCAAGTTGTAATCACAAAACCTGAATAAACTAATCAAATAGCCCTTTGACAAATCAAAAATAACACGTACAGACCAGCTGCGATTGTCAGGTACATTTTGATATGCCCTTTTAAATACTAAAATGAAACATTTCGTGACATTTTGATATACTTTGAGCACAAAATGCCTCACCCTTTCAAATATACTTTCAGGCAGAGCCTCTACATATGGCCCACTATAGGGAACCCCCCCTCCCCTGGGAGCTGAAGACCCCAGTTTTCAGACTTTTAAAATCAGTCCTGCTCCCAAGCCTTACAATAATATTGATCTCAAAGTAACTTCTATATGACAGACATAACTGAATGGGTTTAATTTGATGAGTAATCACAAAATGACTAAGTTGCATTGGGAATACAGAATTTTCGTTTGCAAGTACGATAACTAAAATGGTTTCTATGTTATTGCTTACAAGAGTGACTATTGTGGGGTAGCAAAAAATAGGCAGAGTTCCCCCCCCCCCCATCCCGGGCAGAGTGCTTGAGAAGCAACCTTGTGTTCCTCTCACACTTTTCTTGTGCTTTGCGACTTCTGGTGTTTTTATCACTGTCAAATTCAAACAATCAAAATTATTGCTTCATGACAGCATGAAATCTTGTTTGTCTTCATGTACATGTATACATTAAATAACATATATTTATTCTCTCATGTAGGTTACGAATGAAAGGAATTTACAACAACACAGATGTTGATTTTGAAGAATGGAGCAAAACAAAAACAAGTCCCAAGCTAGTTGATACAGAGCTGCGGGCACAGAAGAAACGACAGTACAAAGCCAAACACTCCAACACAATTGAACTAGAATGGCCTGTACTGCCAGACATATCGAACACTTCATACAATCCTAGGATACCCAATGTATTGCCATTAGCTAGCAGCTTTCAGAATTATCCAGAATTGCAGTTGAGTGCTTCATTTTAATGGAGCAGGATTCACTTATTTGTATTTCAGGGTCTTTACCTATAATCATTGTCTTCTTGTTATATAAATTTTCCTTTGTCATCATTGCACAATGTTTCATGCATTCAATGACACAAATAATAAATATGTTGATGCCGTAATGTTACTGTGTATACTAACTCACTAACATATGTGTATATAATGAGACAATATATATATAGTGGAATGCCAGTTTCGAAATAATTTTTGTAGTCTAGACCAGCAAATCTCTGGATAGTTGACTTCAACAATCATACATTACTTTATAATTTATAAAAATAAAAAATATTTTAATACTTACACTGATTCAAATATTGCAATCATTTCCATTTCTTAAAGAATACAGTAGATGGGATTTATCTGTATTCATTAATTTGTAAATCGATTTCAACAAATCAAGTCAATGGCAATTCTGAACACAAAACGATGACATGATTAATCAAACTTGCTTAGCTTGTAAATATACGAACATTTTCAAAGTTCAACACTAGCTTGTTTCCTTTAAAGTGGTAAATGTTTTTTTATAAGAATATTGTTTTTCGGACCGAGGCTGGATATTCTTATTTTTTAGCCGATTTCATAGGCTGAAAATATTCTTACGAATATTCTTAGTTCCGGGAATATCGGTGACATGGAATTTCCGTTTTTAAAATGACTGTGGTATCGAATAGCTTCAAAG
>JANUFV010106911.1:0-10123 GCA_024757865.1 Epizoanthus scotinus | reverse complement strand
CCAACTTTGTGCCTCTGAATCTAAGAAAAATTGAACTGAAACCTGAAAATACCCGCGGCTTATACGCGAGAAAGTACAGTAATTTATTCAATTGTTTTCACAGGGTTTTTTAGTATACCGCACTGGTACTTGTACATGGTTAGAGATTTGTAGATTTGTAGACAGGATTGCAAATGGTATCTGGTACATGTACAATGTAATTATGGCACAAGAAGACCATTGGGTAAGCTGAAGATTGTCTCTGGATTTGAAGGTGAGTAAATTTGACAACTTCAGTTGTCAGAAAACAAAATAATGGCTGACAGACTCGATTAAAACCCCACGATTGAGAGACTCAATCAAAAACGTGATTTGCAAGACACAACCCAGAAACAAACACCTACAGCCAAGTTTTGCAAGATGAAAAAAACCCCGAAGATTTAGAGTACCGGTAATAAAGTTTGTCGTTAGATCAATTTTTGGGTTAAGAAAAATCCAGTGTAATTTGACTGTAAGTTTTAAGTTACTTTATTATTAAATGAAATTTTGATATTATTAATAACACATGCAAATCCTTAAGTAGATACAAAAATAACAAATAAAGAAATCATTATTTTATGTTACTCGCTGGATTTCATATCTTGAAACAGTTAAAGCTGCAACTAGAGTGAACTATTACAATGTGCATATGAATCTGATTAGATAGAATGTCATTACAAGTACTTACCACTCTCGAGAATAATCGAAGAGTTTCTAAGTCCTCCAAGATATTACTATGTTTAGTCGTGATTAAGAGCATGTACAGTTTCTCTAGTGGTTGGTACACATATCGAACACTTTCAGTTTCCACAAACGTGTGTTGCTTTCCTGTGTTGATGAGCTTGGGAAATGCAGCAAGAAGACCTTCAATCCTTGATCTCGTCATTTCTACAAACTGACGCGATATGATTGCTGTAAACAACAATAAGATTAAGGTTAATACAGCTGGTACATACAACACAATTAATATATTCAGTATTTGTTTGTTTAACACTCAATTAGACCTGGGTAGCATTACACTGAAGTGATACTTAAAAAATATAGGAAAATTTGTACAATATGTAAATATATTTAACAAATAAATAAATAAATAATTTGAAGAATAGAGATAATTCATTACAGAGACTTTGAATGAAGAAAGGGATTTGGGATTTAGTGTTTTAATACAACTAAGTTAGGAAAATAGAACTATCTAAAATATAGAGGATATTACATGGCCATGTGGAGATTTTAATCTTTAAATGTTGATATTATATTCTTACAAGTTCGCTTCACTCAAAACAACAAGATAAAACTTGTATCTCCAAGCGGCCATATATAATATTCTGTTTATTATTCACTAAGCCATAGCTGTTGAAACCCTCAGGAAATCTTCAGAAATTTTCAGACACACACAAAAATGCTAGAAAAGTATTTATTAAAAAAATTTATTTATTAAAAAGTTTTGAAAACGTCGGAAAATCTTTAGAGAACTTCGGATTTTCTCAGAAAATCTTAAGAAACAATCAGAAGTTAGATGAAAAGTGAAAACATCACTTTTATTCTGTGCATTCACATGACTGTCATGTGGAAGCCCAGAGAGAAAAAGTGGCTTTTGAGCTTCATTAAAAAAATACACCTCAAAATGCAGTTATTAGAATTAAGAGTCTTTATTATGCTTCATTATCTGGTACCCCCAGGCTTTAGCACCCTGATATAACAGACACAGGACACTAAACACAGAACTCACTTCTCAATCAGTCAATGAGTGAATCATATGTCTAGTAGCCATTGCAATGACAAACAAAACATCAAGCACATAGGTTGTGTTACATCTATACTTTTGCTAGTAGTATATTACAAGTATACATACAGTACAATTTAATATTATTTCGTTTACAAGTATGTACAGCACGTTACCATGTCTGCATGTCCCAATAACCGGAAGAAACAAATACACATATTACTCAAATACCCCTATCAGACATATTTGTATTCGACTGCAAATCAGTTATAAATTAAACAACATTTTCTGAAAGTCTTACACTATGTTACTATGTCTATTAACTTCTATAACTAACCTTTCCCCGTCTTGGTGCATATTGCTGCCGCGAGTAAAACCTACAAACCACAAAAGAAAAAAATCAATACTAGTCTGTCAGTCCCGCTTCCAACACCGGTAAAGTAGAAAACAAGGTCATCGGTTACCCACAACACTGAAAAAAGCTACGTCTATTAATGACATTTTGCACCAATTTCGTTCTTTAAATGAAAGCGTGTATGGTATTTAAATGCAGTACCGAGCCTGGTTGATTATTTCAATAAAGTATACTAAAATGTAGCACATATAATGACAAAATGATCTCAGCTGTGACTTGATCTTCACCAACGTGGGTCCAGATCTACTCTTCGAATGACACGTTTCCCTTCAATCGCGGCATCTTATCTGCCATTCCAGATACATCTACCATAGCTAGGATGCTATATTAGTGAACTAAGCTTACCATCTTGACTATCAAGAGCGGATTTAGGTCGAATAAAGCCTCCTGGAGGCCAAAATTCTCTCTCTTCCTCACTCTCTTTATTCGCCACGTCCTCAGAAGATTCGTAGCAGAGAAGAAAGGAATTCTGGGAAAGTTACATTTGCGCATGCTCAGAACTGTCAAATTCGTTCCCGGGACTCTTCGGCACACATTCTCGTAAACGTACGTGGGCTCTGGGTACTAGACTCTGGCCTACGAGGGTCCCTACGACTACTGAACCTTGGCACTGCGCAGTTCAAGTCCTTCGATCCTTGGGATTTTTGAATTCTTCATCTAATTCAGTTCGCCACAAACTTGCCGCGTATCCCGCTGGCCCACCGGCGAGTTATAAAAATCACCAAATTTGAATATCTTAGCTTATAAAATTATGTGGTTTTTTAAAATAGACAAGTTACATTAACTAGATATTTGGCTTCGCCAACAGCCGCCGCATACATATTTTTCTAAATCTGGCTCATGCTTGACGTGTCGTATCTTGGTTAGGAAACACATACTTGCTCCAAAATTTCAGCAAGTTTTTTTATTTTCACTACAAGCTCAAAAACATTTTAGTGAACCTAAATGTATACTTATCTGTGAGGGCCATGTAGGACATCAGTGCAAGGATCACAACAAAAAACCCATCTCAGTCGGTAATATCCCAGACTGCTAACCAGAAGGTCCCAGGTTCAACCCCCGGTCTTCCCGAGATTGTCTTTGTACGACCTTCCTTCACCACACCGTCCGTGGACAGGGACGTTAAGCCGTTGGTCCCCCAGCGGATGAAGAGCCACTCTGTATAAATGCCGTCTGGGTAATGCTATTATTATTATTATCGTTATTATTAACTATTTTATCAACTTTATTTGGACTTACAAAATAATCAGTTACAAAAATCACAACATACAGGACGACAACTGCAATAAGTCAAAAATACATTTGCCAAAAAGGTGGGACACGAACGGGACTAAGTCCCATGCGAGGTGTCCACCGTGGTTTAAGAGAAACAATTAATAAAATGTACTAAAAAAATATGGCACGTACACGATCTGCATAATGAGCAAGTACAAGGTAGGTCAGGGTTAAAGGTATTACACAGCAACTTGAAACAGATATTTTGTAGATTTGATTTAAACTTGTTAAGGGATTCGAAAGCATGAGGTGGGCATTGTTTCAGGACAGAGTTCCATAACTTTACAATACGATTGAAATAGGAAGACTTAAATGTAGTTATACTGCAGAAGGGTGTCTTGAGGAATGATGAAGAGCTCTGGCGCGTCTGGCTTTGTACTACTGGCGTGAAGTCACTAATGCCAATGTCCACTAGGTTATGTGTGCATTATAATAATAAGTAATGTCACGGATTCCTCTATCATAACAAATTGGGAGGAGTTCGAGGTGCTTGAGTCGCTCAATGTATGAAATTTCGCCACGTCTTTTTCTCATGATCCAGAGAGTGGCTCGTCGCTGTCTGCTTATTCAACTCTTTTCAAATTAATGTGGAGGAAATGCCATTTTAACACGGTTTAACAATTTTCAAATGAATTTAGCTGGACATACTTAACCCTTAATTTAAAAACTACATTGCCAGACCTTGACAGGGCCTAGCGAAGTGTTTGTAATATAGAGATTGTGTTTTTAAACAAATGACAAAGTACTTTGCTTAGGCCTAGCGAAGTGTCCGCAATTAAGAGGTGTCTCTATTGTCGAGGTGTTCGCACTGAGAGCTTTAGACTATCCAGACTCGACTCACTTATGAAATACTTTTTTCTCAGGAAATAATTAAAAGCGAGCGCTAAAGGCGAGAGAGAGAGCCTCGGAGCGCCGACCGGAGCCGGAGCGGAGCCTTCGGCGCTCGCTTTTAACACTTTCCTGAGAGAAAAAAAATGTCCTGAGAAAAAAATATTTCCTGAGTGAGTCGACTTGTAGCAAGTGTACGAGATCTTGGACTGTATAGTGCGGCTTATGGAGCTGAGCTGCATGCAATATATATGTTCATAGTTCATAGATAATTTATTTCCACAAAAAATGTTCATCGTTCATGGCTAATTTATTTCCAAAAAAATCTACAAATGCGTCACTATGTTGAACCGTATTTGTGTTTTTTAGTTGTTGAAGCAAAGAATGCTATTTAAAAGTTATCTTTCGTTGTCGATCTCAAATTAATAAAGAGTGATCCGTTTCATTGAGGCTATTGTGAGACTGTTTTATCAGGAGCACCTAAATTCACTGCAATCTGCTTCTGAATCAGTTTCATGACTGCACTGCGACCTCTCGAGTGCGAGGCTCCCTGTTTCTCTTGTTTCAGTGTGTCCTTGAGCCGCTCTAGGCAGTCTTGGTAGCGGGTAATAAGAGGTTCGAGATCAGTGTCTTTCACGCGATACTTGAGGATACTGTCCCTGCCTGTCTTGTGAATGATCTCTTTGAAGTGGTGAACTTCTTCACTGTGCAGCAGAGTGTAGGCCGTACCTGTTGGAACAAACGTCCGGAACAGTTTTGGTAAGATACAACAACAACAACAACAACAACAACAGCAAATACATAATTACAAGTTACTTTGCCGCCCGCAGCAAACCGTACAGAACTAATCGAGACGGAGGTAACTTGTATATTATAGGGTAATTAAACGTAGTATTCAAACAACACAGAAGGTTTTCTGTAGAGTTCGGTATATAAAATATTTGAATTGATAATATATTGAGACGTGGTAAACTTAATCTGCTAATTTTAGACAGTATTTGAGGGAATTTACTGTAATTGTTAGCTTTCTGTAGTACTTCAAAAAATAATTATTAGATTTGGTCTTTAAATTTTCTTTCGTTTTAAGATTTAAGGGGTTGGAGAAGTCCATTCCAAAGAACAGGGCTAATTGTCGATGAGGACCAGTTATGCACATTGACGAGTGTGGCAGAGTACATTATTAAAGTACATTATTAAAGTAAAGTATTAAAGTAGAGGCGCTGTTTGTTTAGTAAAACCAGTTCATCTGTCATTAGTAGAGTTATGTTAGGTTAGCTTAAAGGGGCTATGTCACAGCTACTTAAAGTATTTTTGCGATGTACGAAATTCTCTACAAATCAAAGGAAATATAAAAATAACAGGTTACAGTGGTAGAAAAACTTAAAGGCAAACATGATAAGTCGTAAAGGAATGTGGATGGGTAATATTGGGGAAGATTAAAACGGATTACAAACTTTCAATTTAATTTCGGTCCAGGCTAGACATTAAATAAGAAAATACATTCGCTGTCAAAATTGTGTTACTTATATTTAGACACTTTGTTCTTACAATATATAACTGATTTTATCATTTCTTGTTATCCTGTTGAGTTTACAACTTGTGTTTCGTGACTGTGAAGGCTGTCCCTAAATTGACTAGAGCGCATGCGCATTACCTGAACATTGTTTTTAGAAAAATAATCAAATACTAGTTATTATGTTTGCCGAAAGTATTATTTATGTGTTTGTTAACTGTTCTTAAAACAGCTTTCCTCTGATGTAATTCGGCAGTTTTTATAAGCTGAAATTCCCAAAAAGCTAAAGATGTCCGGTCTCGGCTCAGTCTCGACGAAGATTACATTTTTATTTTAAATTTGTGTACACGTTTACAACAACTTAAATTTTAAAAAAATTAATTAATACATAAAGGACAGTAAGGCAAAACAAATAAATTATATCAGCTAGAATTAATTTCTTGGGAGTGGCAGGAAAGAGTAAAATAATTTGTAAATAAAAAATTGCGAGCCCGAAAAACGAAAAAAATTCACGACAAGAAGATATAGAGAAAAAGAGAAAGAGAGGGAAATGTGAAAACAAATCGCAGCCAAAAATTGTACGAAAAAAAATTGTCATTCTGCCACCTCCCGTTCCCTTCCAGGATATGAAGTGTTCCCTCCCTTATAACAAAGCAAGTGTACAGGTACGGACATAATCCCGAGGTTCTTGAAAGTCAAAAAGCTAGACTCAGAGAGACAGACGCGGAGAAGGGTGGGTATGATGACGAGGCTGGTCAACTCACCTGTCTTCCCTGCCCTGGCTGTGCGACCCACGCGATGAATATAAGTCTTCACGAAGTTGGGCGCATCATAGCTGACAACATGCATTACGTTCTCTATGTCCATGCCGCGCGCCATCGCATCCGAGCAGATGAGTAGCTGGATTGCGCCCTTCCTGAAATCACGAAGAATGCCACGTCTCTTCTGTGGTGTAAGGCTTGAAGAGTATTCCGCGACCTCCACGACTCCGTACAGTTTAATTAGCATGAACAACCTGTAAATAATAACGATTATAACTAAAACATAAGGATCAGAATAGGCGTCAAGGATAGCATATAGTAATTTTGAAAGGGGACCTGTGTGGATTATGATAAAGCGAGCACAGAAGGCCGGGATTTTTGTAGTGCGCAATATCCATAAAAGTGATCAATAATATTGCACATGACATGGGTAGAATTTTACAGATAAAATGGACACCAGTGAGTACATGATGTAAATAATGACTGGTATCTTAAGATGTTTTGACCCTGAAATAAATGACCCTCTCAAACGGTAACAACTCCAGCAGGGTATTGCATTCAAAAGTAACTAGAGTATGGACTTCACGGTAATAACCGCTAGCTGGACTTTTTTGCACTAAACTCAGTTGTGCCTACATATACAACCTAATTATACTACAGTTTACACATCCTTAGCAGAGACCCTGGAGCTGACTATTGAATAGTGGTCTGCCCTGCCCCTGGGTCTCCGAGGATGCAGTTGATATCATGGTTTAATTAGTAGTTAACCTGAGCTAGTTTTCACCTGTGTGTGGATTCTATTGAGGATGTGAAGCACAGAACTCCCTGAAACTTGAGCTGTGTCAGTAGATACAACACAATCAGAGGTTTCTCTCCACTGTCACACACTGTCATGTACTCAGTCAGACCCCCTGGCACGCAGTATCGACTTGATAGCGTGCTCTCGGTAACACCAGCTGGAGAACCTGACAAACAAACATCAATTATTTATTTATTTCTGAGTGACTTCTAAACAACTGTAAGTACTCTATAACAACAATAACAATAACAATAACAGTAATAACAACAACAATAATTGCTTACAGTAAGATGTATAACTTATGTATAAATATGAAACTATGTGAATAGATCTACATTAAAATTTAAAAGCTATCCGAAATACACCCCTCTTCACAATAATACTTGACTAGACCTTGTTAGTGTCTCCTAAGAGGTACTCCAATATATAAGGATGGGTAAGTGCGAAGGATTCTTGGGGTTTGTGGTTGGCAAATTTTACTCAGTAATTTTTTGGGTTGTGACATTGTAAAATAATAGTATTTGCTTGGCATGGAATACCATATAATGCAATAAATTATCTTTTGGGCCACAAACACTATGCGATAACTTGAGTGCTTTATACATGTTATTATTATAATTATTGTTATGATTATTATTATTATTATTTATTATTTATTACTGGCCTTTGGTATCTTATTGGGTTTTTAAATGGTGGTTGATTTCTCAACTCCCTGTCACTAAGTTAATCTCAACTGAATTTCTGCTGGTTTGACTTTTCAACATTAAACACTTCAGCAGTAGAATCTATTTCAAATTGTACATTTTGAATAGTTTATTTTAGGTCATGTGACCTATATCTTTGGAGATCCAGGGGCAGACAGTCAAATGGGAGAAAAGCAGGTCATAAGTTTGTTTGCTTGTACATGTACAGGGTTCCTGCACCTAACGACACACCAAATTTAAGATCTTTATAAGGACTTTTAAGACACAAATTCAGAAAATTTAAGACCTAATTTTGCGATCATCCACGTGTGTTGTCACGTGAATATTGGGTCGTTTGTTTCAAGAACAAACATTTGTTTATTGCTGATTGCTTCGTAAATTTTTAACACTATCTTCAAAACTTGACCATGAGAAATGATACATTTTTCTTGAACAAATATTTAAGACCTTTTATGACCTGAAGGATAAATGAACTGGCAAATTTAGGACATTTTCAAGGCCTTAAAATACAAAATCAAATATAAGACTTTTTAAGACTTTTTTTAAAAGGATCTGTAGGAACCCTGATATAACCTCCTTGAACCCTGCTTTGCTCCACCTAGCAGTCCACTCTTGAGTCTCCAAGGACGTGTGACCTAATTCAATCAATCATAATCAATCAAATTTTTAATGGACAACATCTGAAATCTATCGAACTGAAATTTGGGATTTGAATATTCAATACCATGTCTCCAACTGGGAGGTTTTGTGAGCAATTATTGTAAAAGAAAAAATTGCCAGTGCAAGTACCATAAAACCACTTGGCTAAGGTAAAATGTACTATACAATCATGTACAAGGCACCTGTGTCAACAGTTCCATTCCCAAAATCGACTTTGGGTTCTTTTGTCACTGTGGGTACCTGTGCCAGGTAGAAGGTGGGCCGATAAAGCCGCAATGGAGCCAGTTTCTCAGGGTTGTGAGTCAGGGTAGCTGAGAACAATAATTTCTGCAGCGGTAGCTGAATTCTTGACAGGCTGGCTGGGGACAAGGGCCCTGGAGACTCCCGAATGCTCAGAAGTCGACATGTGGGGAGCTGATTTCTACAAAAAAATGTATTAGTTATAAATAGCACTTTTATTGCATGACCATTCTGTGTGCAATGGTGACCCAAACATTCAGGTACATGATTGCATATGTCACACAAGTAGCTCACACAGTTCAAGTTGTTCTGAACTAGCTTTTGCCTTTTGGGGGATCGGGTCTCAAATAGGGTATAATTATTATATTATTTTACTGTGTGAACACTGTGTGTACCTATAATTTACATTATTTTCTGCTTCCTGTATTCATCATTAGATGCCGTACATATTCCAATTCTATTATCTTTTTCTTGAGAATACAAAATTCTTACACCAATTTAAATAATATTGAGACAAGCTTAATTTAAAAAAGCAAAATAACAGACATATCTTTACAATCATGAACATAATATCTTCTGCAATTACACATGTCATAAACTCTGGCAATGAAATGAAATACATTTTTAGTTTTGAACAAATATTTGTAAAATAAAGAAATTGATATGGACATGGAAAATTTTCACTATATTTGTCTGTAACAGGGTTGGGGTTACAAGTCCTTAAGGCAGGGACTGGATGGTATTTTTAAAATAGAGCTGGCAAATTGCAGCGTGTAAAGCTAGTTTGATTTTACTCAAGATGAAAAACAATTAATTACAATAATAATATTTCTTCCAATTAATTCATTTTAACTTTAGATGCATCAAATACATGAAGGTCACTAAAAATTATGGTTTGTTTAAGGTGAAGGATTATTTAGTGTTTTGAAACTTAAGCTAAAATCTAGCCTGTGTGACAGGCTCTATGGAGAGGGGAGAAAAGAGATATTGAATAACAAGAGCTCGCAAGATCAGAGAGCGATAATGGAAAACATGTATACCGTATAAGAAAAGTGCATAGAAAAGATGCCTGGAAGAAGGAGAATTACTTTAATTTTCACTTTCCTCGATCTGCCAGGCATTCTTTTAGTGCGTATCATCCAACCTTTTCCATCATATCACTGCATTGATTGCACCCCAAGTCCTCC